>CM033280.1:41667621-41692969 GCA_019343175.1 Oedothorax gibbosus
ATGTCGACTCCATCGCAATACTAATCTTCTTTTTATTACATATTAAGTAATTGATGGTAAAAATTGGCAATTGGCGGGCCTCTAAATACATTGGTCAAGTGACGAGGCCGACACCTGAGCTGGAACCACATGCAAACGTATAGCAACATCATTTGAGGCATCGGGACTGTGGATCAATTTTTGGACTTTGTATTTAGCGTGCACTTGTCGAATCTACACAGCGTTGTTTATTGACAGCATCATTTATGTCGCAAACTGTTCGTTTCTAGGATAGCCAAGACGCGGACAGAACCTGCGATGGATCTTATGTGGCCTGATGCCTCAACCCACCGTGCCAAGGTGGCGCAGAGCAACTAAAAAATTTATGAAATGTAACGTGTGTAGTAAAATAAATTTTGTGCTGAACTTAATTCCTTAAATATTATCGAAAAAAATTAGTCTATATTAGTAAATAAAAATTAAATATATATAATTAACACACATTACATAAAAAATTACTTTAAAATTGGAGTTACATTTTGTTATCAAATTTCAGGTACGTATAGCAACGTGATATTTTATCAGCAGTTCGTTTTCAGATAGTAGGCAATCGTTAAAAGATTTTTTATTTTTTTGTGGATCTCAATCTCTTAAATATCAAATTTTAGAAGAAAAATTAAAGAAAGAAAAATTATATTTAAAACATTGGCCCTAAATTTTCCGTTTTTCCCCCGATTAGTCAAGAAGCAAACTGTTAAGAAACTCTTAATAATAATTTGATTTTTAATCTTTTTTTCTTAGACGTGTGTTTTTATATTTTAAATTGATGTAACGATAAACTTATTACATAAGTTGACTGGTTCAAAAATTTTATACAAGTTTTGATGCTTATATCATGTTTATATTGGTGAAAAATTCGCATTTTTGTGCGTTGGAAGTTTGAAAAAATTTACAGTGAGATATTAAACGTTGACATTTGTAAAATTTAAAAATAAAGCACCTAAGTATTTTTTATTTGTAGGATTTTTTAGTATTAATTAGGTTTTTAATTAACAACAGTAAAATGTCCTAGTTTAAATGTGTAACAAATTTAGTAACCACTACTAAAATAACAGTATTGGAATACCGCCTAAGTTTCTTGTAGTTTTTTCAGAAAAGAAGTTATTTTTTTAAGAATAACAAAGTTTTAGAATATATCAACGAAAACTAAATTAGAGAAGTTTGTTAAGGATACCAATATCTAAAATAAATGGAAGAAACATCGATTAATTTTTGTTAGGAATTTCTGTGAAAATACACCTTTTAATTTTCACTCATTAAAATATCATTAAAATTGTGAACTTAACTTATAATATCTTAAAATTTTTTGCTAAGTATAAAAAATTTGATTGTAAGGTATATTTTAAAAAATATTTTCTGAAATCACTTGAAATTGTTCCACATGTGCAATGCATTAATGATAACTCATATTCAATCTGATAATAATACACATATTTTCTTATATCTATTATTAGAAGACAAAGAATCCATAGTCGGTGTTTTGTTACAATATTCTACTCTGACAAGGATTTTAATGGGAGAGAGGGTTTCTTTTTTTTCAAGAACTGAATTAGTTTTGTCTCCAATCGAAAATAAATGTAAATACTAAAAAAAACCGAAAAAATAAATATAAAATAAACATGTTTCGGTAACAAAAATCGCCCTGATTCACCATGACTAATTTCAATTAAGGTTAGAAAAGTATTTTAAGCAGTATATTTTCAAAAGTTTGTTACAATATTCTACTCTGACAAGGATTTTAATGGGCTAGAGGGTTACTTTTTTTTCTCCAAGAAATAAATTAGTTTTGTCCCCAATCGAAAATAAAAGTAAATACTAAAAAAAACCGAAAAAATAAATAGAAAATAAACATGTCTCGGTAACCAAAAACGCCCTAATTGACCATGACTAATTTCAATTAAGGTTAGAAAAGTATTTTAAGCAGTATATTTACAAAAGTTATTTTTTTAGTTTTTTAACGAAACAAAAAAACCCGTGGAAATACCATTGCTATAAACAGTTAAAATATTTATTAGTGTATGTAAAAGTTTATGTTCTAATCATTGAATTTTAATCAAACAATAATAGACAATAAACTGTTATCCAAAAGTATCTTTTCAACATTTAATTTACTTTAATAAGACTTTACTAAGTAAGATTTATTTTGGTTAGATTTAAAAACTAATATAACAATTAATGACCATATTGATTATTGCATTTAATCATTGCAAAATTCTTAGTTTTTCTTAAAGAAATAATAAACAATTAAATAAACATAAATAAATGAACACACGAGTCACGAGTTGGTATTGGTTCAATTTTCGTTTACATTTTATGTTGTAATTTTTTAAAATTATTTTTTAACGTAGTCCTACTGAATAGTTCTGATGTATGAGTAACTTTTGTTAGTTGAAATGTGTGCTAAAAACAATTGATTAGTAAAATTATAGCAAGTTAATAAAAACAAGCATTTCCTGTCAATGTGTTTTCTATTGATACTCACTTATTCAACTACTTCAATTTAATAGACACGAACGCTTTATTACAATGACACAAATAAGTGACACAAAGTGTAAATACATAAAATAAGTAATCAATCAACAATCAAGTAATCAATCAATTGTTGACCACATTTTTTCCTTTCTTAGGGAAAGTGACAAGCAAGAATGTGTATTTAAATAAAGCAAAAAACAATTTAGAGTAATTATTTGAAACGGTTAAATGCTTGGACGCATTTCATACAAGTGTAAGCACTCTTCCGAGAAAAAAGGTTAACAGTAAATAGATTTTTTTGCGATTATTCTTAGGAAAAAAATTACATAATTGGGGCGATACAGGTTAAGTTAATTGTTCCGTTAATTTATTAAATTTATTGGAGTAGATGAGATGACGTCAAATTAAACATGCATGATGTGGTATGTGATATAACTCCTAACTAAACCAACGTAACAGATTAGGAAATGGCTTTACGTAATTTTAAAGTTTGATTTAAGGTTTGCCAAAGACAACACCTTGGATATCAGTCTACATGCGTCATATATATCATTTTCTTTATATAAAATATGTTATATTTACCATTTGATACTTCAATATAGTCAAAATAATTATATAATAATACATTAAATATTTTGAATGGTTAAATGCTTGGTCGTACACTGTTTAAGATGAAACTCTAAACTCTGAATACTAGGTTGTTCTCATTTTAATGGGAGATATTCTAAAAAAATGAATCTTAAATTTGAGATCATAAACGTTTTAGAAATTCAATATGTGTGTGGCGGTTCCCCAGTCACCAAACACAAACTTCAACTAGCTTAAGTGCCCACTATCTACTACAGGTGTCGGCTCGTCACTTGACTGTGGTTCTGAATTACGACGCCCATCGTCAATAGCCTCTCATGTAGCTCTAGTGCAACCATAATTCAACCTTACCCAAAAGCTACTGGCGAAGTGATGGCCCAGAGAGATTGCACATCTTTTAGATTATACTGATTAATATCAAATTATGTGAGAAACATACCATAAAACTGATTGCTGTGAAAAAATACGCTGTAAAACAAAGGATTATGAAAAAATAGCAGATTTTTCCCTTTCGAATGGTACGTAATGCTATGCACTTGTAACCGAAGGGTTGTAAGATCTAGACTTGCCTAAGCACAAAGTTTGACTTGGCTTTCAAATTAGAAAAGTAGATACTAAACTCAGCTATAGAATTTTGCAATTTTTTGGTGAAACGTAATGATCTTAAAAGCAGTTTTACCGTAAGTTTATCATAGTAATTATGTGACTTTTCTCTACTCTCATTTATGGTGTAAGCTTGCTCCTTATTTGCGATGTCAAATTAATTCTTTTTGATCTAAGTTCACTCCATTTTATAGTGTAACCGTTCTCCATAAAGCTGAAGGTAAACATGGTGCCACGAGTTTTAGTGAGTAATTTTACAGCAAACATTTTACATTGTATAATTTGGTTAGGAGAAAATAATTGGCTTTCACACCCTTCTTTGAAAATAGTAGGGTACTTGACTATATCGCTAAATTACCTTCCAATATTAAATTAATTATAGTTTCAACCCAAAAATAACAAGCGTATATATTTTTTTCGAAAATAAATTTTTAAATAATTCATAAAAATCATTTTAAAAAGGCATATTTTTTTTATCGGTACGTCACGTGATCACAAACACGTCGATTTGGCTGACGTCACTAGTATATATAAATAAATCGGTGTGATGTTTTTTTGCTTGCAACTAAACTGGATTAAATCTAATTTACGATTAAAATAAGAATTATATAGATAATCGAAGAAGGTTTTACAGAAGCGGATTTGCTTAAAGTAGATTCCAAAGTGGTGTTTCAAAGTTTGTTTATAGTTAATAGTGACGTCATAGATACCACCTGACGCGTTTTCGGGCGTAATTTTTCGTCCTAATTTTAAAATTCATTTTTCTCCCTTGTATCTAAAAAAAAGAAAAAATAAGGGTCTAATATTTTTGGTATAAGATTATTTTAATCCAATAATATGTTTTTAGTCAAATACCCTATTCTACTAAAGAATCTTTCAACCTTGCAATTATTGGCCCAACATTTCCAAAAATGAGTATAAAATACTAAAATCTGAGTTTAGTCCAAATGACTCCGAGTAAATATTACTTAAGTTCGAGATTTGCCGATACTTATTTCTGAAACCATGCATATGCTCAAAATGAACACATGGTGTTCACTTTTGAGTATGGCCTTGTTTTCGAGTATAAACTTACTAGTATGTGATTGATTTTGAGAATGTCTATGGTTCAAAATAGAGTACGGATGAGCTAGTACCAACGGAACTTTGCGTCATATTACATTCTAACACCTGAACACTGGTAGTAAGTGTAATTTGAAACTCCGCTCTCCAGGTAAAATTGTATCTCGAGTCCAATACGATAAACATTCGGCCAACTACCCTGGTGAAAATATTACACTTAATGAATGAGAATTTTTTTTTGAGTAAGTCTGGTATTTCAAAATTCGAAGCATTTTTTCGGTCTACTTGAAACAACGTGTTTCATTTAAAAAAAAAGAACATAGATTTACGCAGATTTGAAAGTCATTTTCCTCATTATGCAAAGTCGACTTGTCTTTCACTTCCATAAGTAAGATCGATAAACTGAAAGGATCACCAGAAATGGTTTCTTTCCATTTTGGAAAGGTATTTTTCTCTCTTTGGGAATAATTTTGCCTCAGCATCTGACTCGCCATTTTTTATAAACTTACAGCCATTTGAAGGTAAACTGCAATAGACTAATGTCTTGCACCATTTTTGTAAGCAGTCACTAACTATAACCTGTAAGAAAGATTTTTTTTCAGACTGATTATTTCAGACAAAAGTAATCCAATTCATTGTTGTGGTTACTGCACTTGATACCTTCCCACATCAGCTTAAGTCTTAGATGGTGCCAGGTGACTTTTTAATATTACTTTTAGCTTCCACACTACGTTTATAACGTAAAAAGTGGAAGGTATTATAATCGTTCAGTCCGTCCGTCTGCCGGTCCGTCACCCACTTTCATAGCCCAAACTACAAATGCTACGGACAAGTGTGATACGTCAAAAAATTCAGCGCATCGAAATTAGAATACATTGAAAATTTCAGAAAAGAATTCAAATTCCAAGTACTTCAATTATTTAAAAAACTGGAAAATTTAATGCTCATTTAAAAAACATAGGAATCAATTTTTATTAGAATTTAATCACCATTGCCATTCGCAACTATCGTTCGAGAAACTTTAATTCTTTTAGACAATAAATTAAAATAAATTTATTTTTGCGACATCGATCAGTTTAAATGACGTCAAATAGGACGTAGGAGGACACTACGAGATTCTTTGTACTTTGATATGAAATGTTTTCATTCTATTTAAAAGCTAGGAATATTACATATTTATTCTTTGAAATATAAATGAATTTTTGCAAACGATAAGTAATAATTATTGAATTTTCGAGCCAAAATAAATGAAACCAGTTTAATATAGAATATCAATGTTGTGTTTGTCGCCTTTTTACCTGTTAAATACAATTGTTGTGTGGAAGCGGGTTAAGTGATAGATTCTGTTACAAACCTACTTGTTATAATACCACTATCATTATTCGTGCATAACTTGTCGTTATGGTACGGTTGATTTACTTAAATATCCGAAATTTTATTACCTGTTTCCCACACAAAAATTACGAGAAGGGAAATGTAGTAGCGAAGTTTACTTTCTACAACTTTTACTTTGATAATTTGGATGTGGCACTTACACGATAACAGAGTTAATTTGATCATTTTTAAAATACCAATGAAGTTCGAAAGAGGGTATGATATATACGAAATTTGATAAAGTTTCAGTAAAAATAGATATGGGGAGAAAATAACCGGGAGTTGAAAGCCTTATGAAAACGCACAATGTGACTGCCCACTATAATCTCCACCTTTTCTCCAAAGCACTTTGTCACTTGGTAAAATTAATGGACGCAATAGCGTGTGTTTTTAAATGAAGATCTCAGTGTAAGAACGTACTAAGTGACATTTTTGAAAAATTTAGATTTTCGTGTTAATGAACAGATTGTTCCATCCTTTAAAGGGAACAAGATTACCACTTTTCATAAATTTTAATTTAAGTATACTTTTAACCTTCTGTAAGTGACGTTTTTAGCGAATCTACAGGCAAACGAAAATCTTTAAAGCTCATTTTCTCAGTTTCGCCTTTTTGTCACTTAGCACGTTCTTCCACTAAGATCTTCAACTGTCTTGTCATTGTGGACGACTGTCTATACAATAAAAAAAAATTCCGCATTTAATTCATAGATATCATAGTTAAAGTATTAGATTGGCAGATCGTTAGCAGACGTGACCTCCAATGCTAACGGCAGGACGCGCACGGAGATCAGAATAAGAGGACAAATGGGCCAGTGTTGCCACCACATTAAGGAGAAAAATACTACGAAAAAATACCGTTTAATTATAAAATTACAAAAAAATACCATCACCCGACGTTCGACAGGTACTAGAAGCTTGTGTATCAAACTAGAAGTTCGTACACTCTTAAAACAAAAGAGTGAAAATCACTCCTATAGGAGAAGTGCATTTTCGGCACCGGAAAGGAGTGAAAATCAACTCAGACTGAGTTAAAACCGCTCGTTTTAAGAGTGTAGGACGCAGATTGTTTTCTTTTATTTCTTTTACCCACTCAGAAAAAGAGTGAAATTCACTCCTATAGGAGAAGTGCATTTTCGGCACGGAAGGAGTGGAATTAACTCAGACTGAGTTAAAACCGCTCGTTTTAAGAGTGTAGGACGCAGATTGTTTCTTTTATTTCTTTTACCCACTCAGAAAAGAGTGAAATTCACTCCTATAGGAGAAGTGCATTTCGGCACGGAAAGGAGTGGAAATTAACTCAGTCTGAGTTAAAACCGCTCGTTTGCTTTAAGAGTGTAGTTCTATTATTTTGAGCTGTAGAGTGATTTCAAACAAATACAGTCCCTGGGCAGATTATTAGACGCACTGCAAGATTTCATGTAAAATATTAATTACCGGGTTATATTGCACCGTTTTATTATTTTAAATTGATTTGTTTTTTGTTTATATATTATCCAATCAATTACCGATTTATTTGACATAACTAAAACAGCATTAATTTAGAAAAGCATAAGTTTATTAAGTTTTAAAGAAAAGTGAAATTAATGTTAGTAAAAGTCAATATTTAATTGATCCACCTTTAGCCGCTACCAAAGCTTTAGTTCTGCTCGGCATGCTATCAATGCAAGACTGTACTGTCTCCTGCATTTGAGGATGATGATTCCACACATAAATAATCTTATAATAAATAATTAATATAAATTAATCTTAATCTTAATTATCTTAAAATAAATACAAATATGTAGTCTACGACAATTCTTTTGAATAAAAATCAATACTATTGTAGTTTAAATATACCATTATTGCATAAAACCTCTTAAGAAACATAAAATTACTAAAAAAATACAGTGCGTCTAATAATTTGTCCAGAGACTGTAGATCGACCAATGTTCAAAAACCACTTTTTTAAAATCAGCGCACTCTAAAACGCTTAGAAAACAAAAAATCTACATTTCGGATTTTCACCCCAACGTAATGCTTTATTACCTCTTATTTTAAATTAGGTAATTGAAGGTTAAAAAAATATTATTTTAACTGCCATTGTGTAAACGATACAGCATAAGATTAATACCAAACTATTAACCTAACGCAACTCATAAGAAAATGACTAACATTATTCAAATCTACACCGGTAATTCTCGCATTACTACATGGCAGACATGTAATCATGACTCGTGTTTATGTCAATAATTGAGAAAATTGCTCGTTTTATAGATCGTAACCACTGCCGTACGCAATTGCGCCGACGCTTAACCCAAAAATCGCTACACGTCGCCAATTAAGTCATTAATAAGTTAAATAGCAAATATGGGGGTCGGCCGGTTACCGTCAAACTGACGCGAAATCCCTTCCACACACGGAAATGATAAGTTCGTCACTGGACCGTGAATGTCTTCATAGTTGACAAGGGACATTTTAGTGGAGAAAAATTGGATTAAGAATGAATCGTCATTCAAATAGATGTAATTCATTATTGTTTAAATCGCCACATTTGTCAAGTTGTTGGTTTTAAAATACATGCACGTTATCACCAGGTATAAAAAGGTAATAACAAAAAAAAAAAACAAAAAAAAACTGGCAGGGTAAAATATCTTAGTGTAAATTAATTTTGGGGTTATTTATTTTTGGTTATTTAATTATTATATTTTTTAAAAATAATTTTTAATTTTACACCAGTGTCTATATCTGTCAAAAGACTATGGCATGAGATATTTATATTAAAAAAATAGATTTGTAACAAATCTGTTTCTCAGACCATTTCCACAAAAAATCCCATACGTCTGAAAAACCATCACACACAGCTTTAAGTTCTATATTAAACCTTGAAATGTCAAAAATAAACAAAATATTTTTTTCTTTGAAAATTATTTAATGATTATTTTTTATCATTTGCTAAATTTATTTGTATTTCATGAAATAAATATATAATCTTGCTCACCCTTAGAAAAGCGAATTGGATTTTAAATACCATTTAAAAAACAAAACACAATGAAAATAAACCTCACCAAAAGGAATAATTAGTATTATTCCTTTCATGATTCATTAAGAAATTCATAAAGATAAACAAAAAATTTGCTTCTGATATTTAGAAGAAAAAGTTAAAATTCATTTTGTGTCTTTTTAAAGCAAATAATGCAACCAATTAAACAATCTCATTGTGGCAAGGAGCACTATATTATGACGTCATTCCAAACTGTTTAATATTACAAAAACAAATTTCCTTAAACTTTTTATTTTGCATAAATAAAGTTTCTCGTGCAATTCTTCTGGGTGACAGTGATGATTAAATTCTATTAAAAACAGTCTATTTGTGATTTTTAAATGAAACCCAGCAAAAATCAGTTTAAGCATTCTTCTGACATTTTAATGTCTAGTGGCAGTCACAACTTTTTGAATGTAACTTTGCAAAACAATTTGAATTCAAAACTTTGAAAAGCTATAAATTTTATAAAACTTGCCTCAAGCTTTTATTCAGAAGATTGAAAAAAAAAACCTTCCCGTCTTTCGTTTCAAATAAGAAAATGTTTCAAACTTAACCAACCGTAGAAGAAAAATCTACTATACAACAAATCAAATCAATCGCACATCAACAATCAACAAACTGAAGCAATCCTTAACTAAAACTGAATTCCGAAATTTAGCCTACTGCGATAAGTACGGATTAAATAGTGAAAGGAAGTAATTGAAAATTTGTCATTTTCTCGGGAGACATCTTTGAGTAACTGCCTAAAGAGCCGTGTTTAAAAGGAGGGTCATTGAACATTTAGGATTTACTTCACACAAATGTTATTTGTATTGAGGCTGTGTTATGTGTAAGGTAACGCTTTTGCTATTAGAAAGAAAGTTGAGCACTGAAATATTATGGAATTGTTTTGATAATTACATTTTAGTGATACTGTTAAACATTTTGCTTTTGGTTTCACCATAATAATGGTTCTTAGTATCTAAAACGGCTGTGTGGTGAAATTTTTCACCATATTTCGGTATTAGGTTGAACCATTTTTCATGGTTTTGAATCTAAAACTTGAGAAACGAGTTAACAGAATACCGAAAATATGGTGAAACTTTTTTCCATACTGCAGTTGCAGTTACCAGAAACTATTATTATGGTAAAAACGAGCACACAATTTTCTACAGTGTGCAACTAAGCGTTGACACTGTAAGACGTCACTTCAAATGCGGCTTTTTTTGTAATCTGATCATTTGGTTCGTGCTCGTAATGTTTTTAAGGGGGTCCGGGACACAAAATTCTAAAATCTTTAATTTTAAAGGAGTTCTACTAATTTTTTGTGTGGGGTTATGTAACATAATTTGTAATTGGATCAAATAGGTTTTGTTTGAAAACTTTTTTTAATAAAATTTTAAAAATTCAAAAATATGAAAATTTTGATGTTTGTGAAATTTGATATAACTTGAAATTTTATTACTCAAAACACTTTATTTTTGATTTACACTCTTCCTTTGAGTTCATTTTATAAATTGTCGTCGTGTTTTTTTATTAAATTGAAAAGAATTTTTTTAAAAAAATATTTAGTTTGAAATCTACATAAAACTCATAGTATGCCAAGCAAAAAATATAAATAAAAAAAAATTAAAACCAATAACAACAATTCCCGTAGATAAATTAAAGATATATGTTTGAAAAATATGTATGGAAAATTTTAACACTCCATGTGAAGTAGATTTTGAGTTATATCAATTTAAAGTCGGAAAATCATCAAAAACACGATCAAGGAGAAAAACAGCTTTGAAGTAAGGTGTGGCTCGCGTCCAACACAGATGTCATGACACAAGAAACTAAATATCTCACGTTCTACTGCAGATATAAATAAAATTTTTGTTTCAAATTATTTGAAAATAATTGTATTATTTTTTAAGATAATAATAATTGTTTGATTTTTTGAAGATTTTGTGTCCCCCCTTAAATGTAATTGGACCCCCTTAAATGTAATTGGAGGATTGCTAGATCGACTTTGGTATAGAACTACAAAATTATACAAAATTACACGCTAGTATACGCAATAATATACTCAAGTATAAGCAGTTATATTCCCCTCTAAATCTAGAAGCAGCAATGCTGACAATCTTTTTTTTAATATTGTGGTGAAAGATCATTCATTTTTTGTGTGTAAGCGTACTCAATATTTGTAGTGAAATTATACTTCTCGCGTATATACTTCGTAACGTTACTCCATAAGGCTGCATTAGCACTTGTAATTATCAGTTTGTAACGTTACAAAAAGTTTTAAAATGCGTTTTGTCCAGGTTCATATCAAGTAGTCTATTTGAAATCCCATTTTGAATGTAAAACATTTACGTTAATGAATTCTCTTATGCGTAGGGGTCAACAAAATCTATCAAGCAATAATAGTGATAAAAGTGGGGGTCAATTTTGTTTTTAATAAAAGTTGTAAATACCTATGACCCATGTATTTTTCCTATCAAATCCATAGTTTGTTGATGTATGTTTGCTATCATTAAAATAGTTTGTATATGTATGCTTGTTATCAACTGCATAGTTTGTCTATGTATTTTTGCTATCAACACAAAAGTTTGTCTACTGAAACCTCCCCCCTCCAAAAAAAACCAGTGAAATTTCAACCAAATCACCCACAGACTGAGTGACGATTCGTTTTCAAGGATGTCATCTTACGCACAATACCTCACATTAAGTTGCGGTCAAATCCATAGTTTGTTGATGTCTGTTTGCTATCATTAAAATAGTTTGTATATGTATGCTTGTTATCAACTGCATAGTTTGTATATGTATTTTTGCTATTAACTGCATAGTTTGTCTATGTATTTTTGCTATCAACACAAAAGTTTGTCTACTGAAACCTCCCCCCTCCAAAAAAAAACAACCAACAACAGTGAAATTTCAACCAAATCACCCACAGACTGAGTGACGATTCGTTTTCAAGGATGTCATATTACCCACAATATCTCACATTAAGTTGTGGTCTTACCTGTGTGTGGCATAATTTCCTTAGACAATTATGTGTGTTTGATCATATCCTTCCTAGTTCCTTCGCTTTTGGAATTCCATTCGGAAATGGATTGCTGTTATGCGGAAGTTTAAATTTAAAGAGCATGCATTCTTTAAAATAAGCGTGCGTCATAAATAATTAGACTATACAATAAATTATCTAATTAGACTATCAGCGTGACGTCTCACAATTGTTTAGACTTTCGTAATTAACTTATGTAATTATCGTACCGATCTGTTAGCTTCCACATCCACACTATGTTTTAATTTCTACAAAAAGTTATAAAATAAGTTAACTTTCCTTACATTTCCATTACTTTATTATACACTGAAATAATCAGGGTACGGATGAACAGACGGACAAAATGTAGATATCTTACGTCGTTCCGTTCACAAACAACAAATAAACTTTGATAAAATGATGGATGATCCATCTTTATTTCATTTCGATCTATCTTGATGTCGAAGTATGGTTGATAGAAGAACGGACAAACCGACAGGCGGGTGGATGGAAAATTTTACCTTGTCAATACTTTCTACTATCGATCTATTTTTTAAAGAAAATATTTCAAGTAAAAAATGGAAAAGTAGGCCGAAAATTAAAGACTGAATAAACACACTTCTTGTCTTTTTGTTTGTCTATCTATCTGACAGCCGCTCGTAAATATAGCACCCCTTTCAATGAAACACAAAAAAACCCCACGGAAATATATAGAAAGAATTGGACTGTGGAATTCTCTAAAGCATTATGTTTTATGCATCTGCGGGTCAATATTTAATCAGGGATGTATTCCTAAGTAGCTCTTTTGTCCCTTTACTTAGCTTATTCCTAAAAAGCCTAAGTAGGCTGCAGTCTTTGAAAGGAGTGGCACACTTTGAAGAGACGCATATTTAAAATTTAATTTGTCATTCAAACTATTAAGACTGCAGTTTCATCGAAATAAAATTTAAAAACATGAAAACACCCATGAACTCTATAAATACTTGTTATACAAGACAAATACATTAATCAAAAGTGAAGTATATAGAAAGAGGCGATGTCATCATATTCACCATAAAAAATTTCTGTAAAATTACAGAACATGTCATGGTTACTTTTTTTTTTACATATATCTGTGTTGTAATGTTAATTTTACAGCAAATTGATGTTTTTACCAAGCACAGATTCAACCGAAACAGCTTATTTCAATAGCGTTTGAACTGAGAAGATGGGCGCCTCCAATTTCTGCCAGTGAAGCGTACGGTTTTGCCAGTACCATCCAGTAAATTTTGCATTATAAATAAATTCATTGCACGGTAACGGCACTTTTACTGCCAACAATTGACACTGTATTTAATCAATAATTTAATGTCTTAAAAATCAAACGGTGTTAATTTGCAACGGTGCATTACTAAACACATAATCGTATCTTATTTGAAGAAATTAAAAGTATTGGTTGAATGATATTTTTTTTTTACGGTTTTAAAAAGTTTTTAGTGATATTGAGGTAAATGCTAAAGCTTGTCTTTTACTAATTTATGACAATGATAGCAGCTTGACATTCTGATAAGGATCAAAAAGAAAAAAAAATGTTTGAAATCTATGGAAATGCAAATAATTCATTTTTTTTCAATGCAAATAACAAATACTTTAATATGTCTGTTACATTCCACCAAAAAAACAGAGATAAACTAGGTTTCAGGAGAATCAAGGGAGGTGTTCAGAGAGTTTGAGAGAGTTTAGGCTTTCCATTGCACTTTGTGTTAAAATATGAGTTAATCCCCCATTTCCCCCCTCCCCTAAAAGCCATTAATTAATTTGAGACTTGTATCCATTTATAAGTTTTGAAATCTTGTATATTTTAACTCAAAAAGTAGTATTTGACAGTTGCATATTTTTTCTGCTTACAACCGATAAGTTTGGTTTAGTTTGAATTATCGTCGCACTAGAGCTACACGAGGGCTATTGGCGACGGACGTCATATTTTAGAACCACAGTCAAGTGACGAGCCGACACCTAAGTAGGCACCCAACGCAACCGTTAAGGGCGACATCGTACGCTACAACCGATAAGAGATATAGTATAAATAATTAAAAGAGGTTTGCAGTTTAGATAAATAATAAAGAGTGATACATGGTTTGAATCACTCTTTATTGTTTACAACTTCTATTTAGTCTTAGTCAACTGACGATATTACTTTCTCTTTCCATCAGACTGTGCGTAGAAGTCGTTGACATCTCATGCATATTAACAAGAAAGTGCGAATAGTTATATATTTCAAGCATAGCTGTTTAACCACTTTGCTGTATTTATTGTTTTTATTTATTAGTGGTGACTGGTGCACGTTAAATTCCGTCGTGGTCACAAAGTCCTCCAAGTTCCCATACCAAATCAATACCTCTGGGGGTGACAAGTCAATTCTGGGGATCCTCTAGTTGGCCCTTTGTCTCTAAAAATTAGATGGATCCACTTACGTGTGTGTTGTGTCTGTCTTACTTGACGAAGGTTTATAAGCGGGTCTCTGACCAAGCACACAAACCTGAATATATGTCTACTAACCAATCAAGTTGCCTCGTCACTGTGCTGGGCGCGGGTTCGATTCCCGCCTTCGCCCTGGGTGTACTTTCTCCCTCTGGCCGCGTTTATATCTGCCATAATTGGTGGGTTTTACCTAGGTAAGACGGCGAAAAATCCCCAAACACCCTAGAATAGGGAATAATGCTGGGTGATTGGTGGGTTTCATCGCACCCGGGTACAGAGGTGAATAATTCAATTAAAAAAGTTAAGAAACAACAGATAGTTTCATGTTTTTTTTAAAGATTTCAGCTATTTTCTTTAATATTTGAGTTATGAATTGCATAACTGTTTTTTGACCAAAATGTCATAGTATAAAGAGACAGTATAAATATTGTAAATATCTAAATAATAGATCGCAGCACGATTGCTTTGGTATCGATGTTCTAAATGCATAAAATATTTCTTTATTATTAGTTTACAATTAGTTATTTGTTTGGTTTCTCAGTTGGAATTAAATTTAAAAAAAGTTGTGTATGAATTGTTCATGCAACTGAGCAGTTAAATAAAATTATAAGCTTAGATACAATGATTTCAGAAAACTTCAATAGTGTTAGAATTTTATTGAAGAAATCGTGTTACTGCTCTAGCAACATATTTAAGGTTATAATAATTAGCCCGGGAAAAAGTTAGTTAAAAAAAGCGTGATAATAATTAAAGACAGAAATTTGTTGAAATAGTTATTTTAAATTCCGTTATATTTTAAACTGCACTGCCGAACACCCGGATTAAACATCAATGGACGTGTGTAAACGCACTTTCTTAGGTTGTCTGGTTTTCCCTAATTACCGTGGTTATCCCTACTGCTGGGTGAAAACGACTTGGTAAGATTCTGGGTGTATAAACGTAGCTTCTGTGTCAGTAAAAATTCTGTCTGTGTCTGTCTTACTTGACGAAGGTTTATAAGCGGGTCTCTGATCAAGCACACAAGTCGGAAATACATGTGTACCAATCTACCAAGCTAAGTTGCTCGTCTATTGATCAGAGTTCAAAACTACAAGGAGTAATTTAGCAGTGTTAAAGCTCCATGGATGCTAGAAGAAACATGAAAACGTAAATAACCTATCAACCTAACCTAACGTACTCCCTTTCAGGGACATGTCTAAATTGTGGAAGTGGCGATAGATGGCAGCATCTGTCTTGTATGTGTGTGTATGTCGTGTCCGTCCTTCTGGACGAAGGTTTATATGCGGGTCTTTGTGACCAAGCACACAAGCCTGAAAATATATGTATACCAACCAACCAACCAACCAACCTAACGTACAACCAACCTAAACAAATAGTTAACTGGTTAGAAGAAAATAGTGTTCATTTTTTCGTATCCCTCACGAGTTTAACCCCTTTCAACCAAGCGCATTCCTGTGAATTAACGATAATCCCAATTGGACACATGCTACGGTTGACTAAATACGTCATTAAACACGGAGAAAATCGTACCTGGGGGGAAGTGAAACTACAGAGTACCGTTCTGATAGCATATATAAGCTGACTTACTTTTATTGAATGCATTTGAAAATGTTAAGCATGCATATTATTTTAAACTAAAAAACTGTATTTAAATTTACACACACACACATTTTTGTACCTGCAAAAAATTAATCTCACCTTTTTGTGAATAAGTCAAAGTGGATAAGATAAAAAAAGTTTATTTTGCAACAAAAAATTAAACTAATAAGTTGGTTAACTGATTTTTTTTTCGAAAACAATCTAACTAATTAATTAGATGTATTCGAAAATAAGAAATTAAATTTTGTTTAACTAGAGCAAGTAAGTTCAATGGTTGAAAAAATAAACACATTTTAAATAAAAACTTCTTAATACATGGATTTGAAATCGTAACTGTATCAGCAAATAAGAAATACGGATAAAAAATCCGCCAAATTAAGCTTTTAGTTCAACTCGTACTTAAAATTTTCAGAGTCATAGAATAACTTACATCAACATTGTATTAACAAGTAACCCATTTGTCACATAATATCGTCGGTAAAATGACAAAACCACGAATGTGCAAAACCACGAATGTGCAAAAACAGAAATGTGCAAAAGGATGGAAAACCGGAAACAGTTAAACCGATTTTTGGCTTCGGTCAAATGAGCAAAAACTTTTCCTTATCTGAAACGGGTTAAACTGAAGAACCGGTTGGAATAAACATTTTTACCGGCTAAACTGAAGGTTTAGTAGTTTCATTAACTTCACCCCAGAGCTACACGACGGCAGTTGTCGACGGTCGATAATTATGCTACATCAATAACTATGCTACCGGTAATGTTATTCCTATGACACATAACGCGGCAACAAAAAGTCTTCAGGAAGAGGCACAGGAAGTGTTATTTTTTAATTAAAAACCGGCGGAACTTTTAATTTAAATTTCATCGTTCAAAATGTAAAATTTTGGTTTAAATCTAAATTATTTCTTCTGATAAGGTGTTTTTTGCAATTTTTTGTGTTTTCAATTTTCAGGGAGTATTCGTAAATCATATTTTCGAGATATTTTTGAAGTAGAGAAATCGGTAACTTAAATAGCCAGCCAGAGTCGTTCAACCAACCAAGCAACTAGAACCGGTTTTTCAAAGGACCGGTTTTTAGTTACTTTTAACTGGTCCCGGGAGGCTGGGATAGCCTGGTCGGTAAGGTCTTGGACTGGCATCCCTGAGGTTGCGAGTTCGAGCCCCGCTGCTTTCCGAAGAACCCCGTGTATGCTAATGGTGACTGGTGCACGTTAAATCCGTCGTGGTCACAAAGTCCTCCAAGTTCCCATACCAAATCAATACCTCTGGGGGTGACAAGCCAATTCTGGGGATCCTCTAGTTGGCCTCTGTCTCTAAAAATTAGATGGATCCACTTATGTGTGTGTGTTGTGTCTGTCTTACATGAAGAAGATTTATAAGCAGGTCTCTGACCAAGCACACAAACCTGAATATATATGTATACCAACCAACTAACCTGATCCCGGTTAAGAACGGACGAAAAAAAAAGGAATCGATTAAACCGAGAAGCAGTTTTATTTTTTAAAAAACGCCAATCCCTAGAATCTGCACATTCGTGGTTTTGTCATTTGACCGACGATATCATATCGTCGGTCAAATGACAAAACCACGAATGTGCAGATTCTAGGGATTTGCGGTTTTGGAAAAACAACACCGCTTCTCCGTTCAATCGGTCTTTTTTTTCCCTCCAGAGTTTTAACCGGGATCATATAATGTAACTAAAAACCGGTCCTTTGCAATCCGGTTCTAGTTGCTCGGTTGGTTGAACGATACCGGCTGTCTATTTAGGTTAGGTTTGAATTATCGTTGCACTAGAGCTACAAGAAGGCTATTGGCGTTGGGCATCGTAACTTAGAACCACAATCATGTGAAGAGTCGACACCTGGGTGCAGGTGTCCCGCTACGCAGCTTTTAATGGCGACATCGTAAGCAACGTAGTGACTTTGGAACATTAAATGTACTAACTGTACTGTGACGTGTACCAAGATGTACTACACTATGTCTTTATTGACGGGAGTCGTAATTTAGAACGCTAATCATATGTAACGAACCGATACCGATTTCTCTATTTAAAATATCTCGAAGGTATGATTTACAAATTCTTCCTGAAAAACATAAAAATCGCAAAAACGCCTTATCAGAAGGAATTATTTATACTAGGTGGCACGCCCCCTGCTCGCTATCGCTCGCCAACCCCCCGGGAACTGCTTGTGCAGTTCCCTTTGGATCGCTTTGCGATCCAGGCTCGCTTCGCTCGCTCACCGTTCATTGAAATATTTTAGTCTAGCTTTTGGTATCCTTTTAAAATAAAATAACAAATTAATGTTTTTAAAGTTATACGCCTGTGTTTTTTATTAACAATAGTGTTTGGTAGTTCAGTCAATCGAAATTATAAGGTAAACCTAAAGAAGCATGGGTTAACCTAAAGAATCGTGCCCGGCAAATTTACGTCAAATCTGGTAGCCCCGAAAATTGGTGTTATGGCAACCTTCGGCCGAAATTAGCAATTGCATTGCCAATTTCTAAATGTTAATCCATTTAAATCTTAAATGTATATAATTTATTTTGAAGTTTTTTACACCAATCTTTTATCAGTTATATGCTTAACAATTTTAAATAATTATTTACTTTTTAAAAATAAATTCTTCGGCATTTCGTTCCACGTTTTCTATAAATCTGGTCTGCAATGTAATGAATTTTTCCTGTTACGTAAAAGTTTATTTTCTTTTAAATTTTTCAAAAATCAAAAAGAAAATATTCATTTCATTTTCATTTTTGAAATTTCATTCGAGATGGCAACCATCTCGGTAATGGACAAGTTGCATGAAACGCGAAATTCATAATATATGTAATTTTCTGGTACATTAGAAGCTGCAGATTCCGAATGTAAGGTTAAATATTCACAAATATGTTTAAATTCAACAAAAAATGCATTTGAAATTTGCCGAAAACGTACGTCACTGAAAACAGCTCTGACGTCAACTGTTATGTTTTTGGCGATGTTTCGATCTATGCTGTAATACACTTTATAAAATAGTAAACCTTACAATTTCTGAGAAACCTCATTAAAAGAAGAAGACAATATTATTTGTAACCAGTTCATATCAAGGAAGTTAAACAGCTTGTTCCAAGTTTGGTTGTTAGTTAAAATACACACACTAGAGCGCGTATGAGCTATTGCAGAACTATTGACTGTTGGATCTGATCGGAATAGTCGAGTGAAATCGTTCAACGTTTGAAGAAATTAACTGGAATGAACATGACATGTTTCTGTAAAATAGCATAACTTTTTTAAGAGTTTGATAAGGATGAAAGCACGTTTCACAGTTTCAAAAGCGATACAGTGAAACGTGATACGAAATAACACGCCAAGAACAAAAAAAAAGCCAACCGTGACGTCATCTGTTATGCTAAGAGAGATTTAACAGGAGTGACGTATCATTAACTTTAAAAATGAATTTAAAAATAAATACATCTTTAAAACCAGAAATACTTGAGTTTTAGAGGTTTTTTAATATGCTTAATCGAATAAATATGTTTGTGGAAAACGCTGTAATTGTCCATTGCCGGAGTTTGTTGTCTTTTCAACTTGGCGAGAGTTTCTAATGGTCGCCAAATCCGGGCACGATTCTTTTGGTTAACCGAAGCATGTCCGGCAATTTTTTTGCCAAATCTGGTAATCACAAAAAATCAATTTTATGGCAACCCTTGGCGACAAATTTTAGACGCAATCGTCAACTATCGCATTTTGGGCGAAGTTGTGAAAAATATGACAACGCTTCGCCGCTACTTGTAAAATTTCAATACTTTGCAATCTACTAATTTCGTAGTGTTTTTAGTAAAAAAAATTATTTTCTATTTTACTGCCATATCGAACAACGTTTTGCACATATTTATGGTTATTTTTCATTTTTGGACTTTTTACAGCTATTCCTGAAATTGCCAATTCTTCGTAATCCACTAATTTCGTATAGTGCTTTAAAAAAATGTATTCAATGTTTTTCTGCTGTATCGAACTATGTTTTGGGCATAATATTTAAAGTTATTTTTTCCTTTTTCGCCTTTTTAAAACCATTCCTGAAAGTACACTTTTTTGTTGTTTTCAGTCGGCCATTTTGAAAATGGGTAATATTTTTGGTCACTTCAGTCGACCGTTTTGAAGGAAAGTCGCCAAATCCAGACAAGGTCCTTTAGATTAATCAATAATAATTTTAATTTTTATACATTAAACGCCCCTAATATTATGCATGTTTAAAGTTAAACTTACTGATTATATCCTAAAGTTGTTGTTCTTTTGGCCTTATTGCAGTCATTCCCGAAATTGTCAATGCTTGTGTTATTTCGTGGTTTTTTTCTCAAAAAAATACATTCAATGTTTTTCTGCCGTATCGAACTATAGTTTTGTGCATAACATTTATAGTTTTTTTCCCCTTTTTCAAGCCATTCCTGAAGAAACACTTTTTTGTTGTTTTCAGTCGACCATTTTGAAATTAGTAGTATTTTGGTTCATTTCGATTGTTGCCATTCCAGAGTTAGAAATATAAGGAAATTTGGGTGCCGTATAAGAGTATTATATATATAGATTAATACGCCATTTTACATTTATAAACAATGAAATTTATATTAAAAGTTACGTCGGTTTTTTAATTGAAAAATAGCACTTCCTGTGACACTTTCTGAAAATTTTTGTTGCCACGTAATGTGTCATAGGAATAGCATTATTACCGGTAGCATAATTCTTGATGCCTGAGGGTAATATCCGCAGCGAGAGTGATATTAAGTAATGAACTTATATCACAAAATCATTATGATAAATTTTATGACGCCATAATCCATTGATTAACTGCATTAATTTTTTCCTTCAGTTTAGGAGCGTCGACTCGTCACTTGATTGTGCTTAATTACGACGGCTGTCGCCAACTGTCGTCGTGAAGCTCTGGTGTTCATTCAAACGTAATGTAGTTCTGTAAATGTTTATTCAAACCAGTTCTTCAGTTTTAACCGGTTCAGATCAAGAAATGTTTTTGCCCATTTAACCTAAGTCAAAAACCGGTTTAACTGTTTTCCATCCCTCTGCACATTCTTGTTTTTGCACATTCGTGGTTTTGTCATTTGACCGACGATATCGCATATTAAGTGAAAGCAATGAAACTGTTTTTATATTCACACTCAGCTCTGCATCTACAAAAAATAAATCTATCGCCTTCAGGTAATTAGAATTTTATGGTAAAGGCCCAAAAAGGTTTATTTTGCAACAAAATTTGAAATTATTACGTTAATTGATATTTTAAAACACAATCTAATTAATAAAATATTTTTTTAAAGTAAATTAAATTTTAAAATTTAAGAAATAAGCAAATCTATAACAATAAAAATAAAAATTTTGTTTGTCTGTTTGTGGGTGTGTTCCTTATAGACTCTTAAACTAGACATCTATTTGACTCGTAACTTGGTACAAATGTGTAGTTCATACTTAAGTTACGATTTTTTAAGTTCAGAGCTTAAAATGTTCTATTTTTAGAGAAAATTAGAATTTTCTAGAAACACTACACCACTTTCGCTCAAATTCGATAACGTTTCTTCTTTCCTGTTGCCATTTCAACTAAAGAAATTAAAATAATCACACAAAAAAAACCAAAATCAAAAATGCTTTTATTATGTTGCCATTATGCTTAAAAGTAACTTTTGCAAACTAAAAGCGTAATTTTCTTAAAGCGTTATCATCACCATTTAGTGAATGACCTGAATTGCGAATAAATGAATTAACACAAATTACATCGATACAAATTCAGAAATCCTAAAATTCAATAACAAAATAACCCATATATAATACATAAAAAATATTTTTAACATACTTTCTATGCAAAAATAATTATTTAAGCTGCTTTAACTATATGAAAGCATATTTATTTTATTTTCATTTATAAAAACTATGTTTGGGTGATTATTCCATAATTGAATAATTTGTGCCTCTTGTGGTTAAACATGATATTTTCAGGACTTGTTGAATTTTTTTTGGATAATATTTATTCTATAATGATTTTATATAATTTTCCGAGTCATTTTCGAGGAAATTGCTGCATGCAGGGAAGGGGGAGCAAGAAAGCCCATCAAAATATTGACAGACGGCGTATCAGACCCTTCCCATATTCCCATACACAGCTTTATCCAAAACTGATTATGGTTGGTAGACATATGTTTTCAGGCTTGTGTGGTTGGTCACAAAGACCCGCTTATAAACCTCCGTCAAGAATAACGGGCACGAAATACACACACATACAAGACAGATGCTGCCATCTATCGACATTTAGACATGTCCCTGAAGGGGGTGGAAATAGTCTCCAGGGACCTGTATCCGTAATAAACTGCGCAATGACCGACCACAGGACTTTCGGACCCAATAGATTTAACGAGCACGTACTCCGCATATACTCGGTAGATCTTCAGTGGTACCGGGACTCGATCGCGGGACCTTCCGATCTCGAGACCGAAACGCTGACCACTAGGCTCCCTAAGGCCCCACCCTGTATAAACAGGGTGGGGCAAATAAAAGTGAAAACGGAAAGGAGTTACGAATGCAGGGAAATGCTGGTCGAGAAAAACTACTGAAGCTACCTGAAAGCCTCCAAGTATGAAGGAGGCTAGAAATAGACGGCCGGAAACGATTACCTCACCGCCTCCAAGTCAAATTCATAAATTATTCAAGCGATCAATGCAAAGAGTTCTATAGTAGGGTAGAGACTGAACCTACCAACCGCATCATGGACCAACACGGAGACAATATAGGGTGGCATGTAGGGCCCGATGGCCGAGTGGTTTGGATCGCGGGCCATAACGCTGGCAGTCCCGAGCACTGTAATAGGTGCGGGTTCGATTCTCCCCTTTCCCCTGGATGTATTTCCTTTCTCAGTATCAAAATCATAAATTAACTAGCACTTTTGCCACTCTATTCGGGCTCCATAGTGATCCATGGCTGCCGATGGCAGCTCAGTACGAGTCGTTCCTCTACCCTACTATAGAACTCTTTGGATCAATGGCTTCACTCGGCAAACATGTTTTTCCATTGGTTGGTTAGGTTGTTACTAGACTAGAGCTGCACATGAACTATTGGCGAGTTCAGATCTCAGTTCGAGCTGTGTCAGTGTGCGTTGATCTGGTCAGTGCACAAGTGAAAATGGCATAGTTACCGCCAAATAAATTGACAAGCGTCTGTTTGGCTTAATATTAAAGCGATCAATGGCTTCACATGGCAAACCTGTTTTTGCATTGGTTTTGACTTGGAACCATTTCCTGTCTTATCTCTACTTCTAAGCCGAGCCACTTTTATTTGCTCCACAATGTAATATAAACCAGCGTTGGCTTTCCAGCGTTGCATTTGAATATATGCAACGAATAACAAAATGACCGCAATATGTATGGTGCTGCCATCTATGAAGTTCTGTTAGAAATGGAAATTGACACGATTGTTACGGTCGATTTATCTTTTCAGGTGAAAGAAAAAATAGTGTCAAACGAATAGGAAAACAATGTATTTTAACATTTTCTTGCTGTTTTGATCGTGGGCCGTGATCGTATAGTGGTTAGTACATTGCGTTGTGGCCGCAATAACCCAGGTTCGAATCCTGGTCACGGCAATGTTTTTCTTTTATACATAATTCTGGGGAGTTTTCATCTTTCTTTTATATAGAAATCGTTTTAAGTATGATGTTATAGAAATAATTACGTAACTAAATTTATCATAATATGTTATTTAATAACACAGTTTTAAAAAAAACCTTATAAGATAAGAAAAATTATGAAATAAATATAAAATCGATAAAACCAAAAAAAAAATATATATTTGGTTTGGGTTAAGATTTTGACATACTCTTAGAAAATAGCTAAAAAAATTCAATTTTCTAACAACTCAGAAATATTTAACATTTCAGAAATATTTAAAACAAGAAGTTCTCGAAGCACTAAAAAATAGCCTAATTTACTGTTACTTAAATACCTACTGAAATTTTTATCGGGAAACCACTAGGTTCCTAACAGTAAATATCATTCATAATCGTTTCTGCACAAGATTTATACACATTAGAGAAAATCGCTAAACACAGCATCCAGCTATAATTCAAACTTCTAAAAGCCAAAATCAAATATTTTCCTTATATTCTTTCGCAAATTAACTTAATGTTATTTATCGTCTGCTCGATTTATCTGTAGTTCGACGAATACATATTTATTGAAAAATATTTATTGATAAAAAAAAACATGAAACTACTTCAAACTGTATACAAAAAATCAGAAATGCAAATTGAAACTAAGGGTGGGACGGAGGGATGTTCCATAGTTGTTGGTTGGGTGGTTCTGATCTTAGAGCAAATCTCAGGGATGGTCAAAAATCGACTTGAAATTGTGCTATCAGAGCTCCCTTCTTGGCCAAGAGATCAGCATATTCATTACCAAACAGGCCTGATGTGAGAGGGAATCCATTGTATGAAGATTTTACGCTGATGAGATAGTTGCTTAATTTTATTAAGAATGGAGACATATGTCGTGTCGCCATCCTTATTCTAGTTACTTATCGGATAAGATGCAGATATTAGTAGAGATTAGATTATAGCAGATATTAGATATTAGCAGATATTAGTGGTTCTAATATCTGCATCTAATATCTGATTTTGATCTGATCTAATATCTGATTCTGCTATCTGTTCTAATATCTGATGCACGTCAATTAAACACGTCTATTAAAAAATCTCACAAAAATCACTGGGTTACCTGAGTGTACTGCAATATTCGCGCTCGTTAAATCTTTGGAAGCGAAAGTTCCGGGGTTGCGATAGGTAAGCCAGTAGGTAAGGTACTTGCCTTGATTGCGAAAGGTCCCATGCTTGAACCCTGTAATTGTTACAATAACTGCAGACCTAATAAACGGTCTGTGTATAGTTAAAAATTCGACCAAAAATACCCCGTGTAGGGACAGTGAACCTTAAATATGTTTCCAAACCCCGACGCCCTGTACGATATCGCCCTTAAATGATGCTTTGGGTGCCTCGTCAGTTATCGGTTCGTTACTCGACTGTGGTTCCAAATTACAAAACATGGCGAAAATATCCCTCGTGTAGCTCTAGTGCGACGATAAATCAACCTTACCCTAA
>CM033280.1:42293069-42518813 GCA_019343175.1 Oedothorax gibbosus
GACAGACTCTCTTTTATTATTATAGATGCATTTTAGTATCAGCACAAAATATGCTAAAAAAGTAAGTGTTTTATTAAAAGAATTTACACAGAGGTTTGTCAACTTTTGCCATCAGTTAACACCAAATTCTCCTTACATTTTTCGAAACTTTTAGGATTTTATAACAACTGAATGAAAAATAATTCTTAAGAAAAAAATAGACAAAAGAACTATCATTTATTTCCCCTCAAAATATTGTTTTAAATACTATTAAGTTGAAGAACTGAAAATGATACCAATTTTTCATATTCAATATATTTAAAAAAAATATTGAAATACATTGTTAACCAAAGATTATATACATGTTAGATTTTGCTGCACTGTTAAAAATTATGCCCTTGGTTTCACCAAAAATATGGTTCCTAGTAGCTGCAACGGCAGTGTGGTGTAACGTTAAACCATAATTTTGGTATTCGGTTGAACCATTTCTCAGGTTTTTGTTTCCTAATTCAGAAAAATGGTTCAACCAAACACAAAAAAAAGTGACACATTTCAACACACAGCCGTTGCAGCTACTAGGACCCAATATCATGGTGAAACCAAGCACAAAATTTTTAACAGTGTGGGGTCTCACAGAGGAGGATGTAAAATTATATAATCTTTCTCGGTATAAATCAAAATCATTAATAAAAAGTTCAAGTATGCATCCTTCCAGACAGCCTGGAAATGGGCAAAAATGTAGGGTTGTTTTCACTGCATAAATTTTAAATTACGTTTATATAAAGTAACATATTTGTTTAAAAAAATCAGAATTAGTTTTATTTTTGAAACGATGATCTTAAAATCGTTTAAAAATGAAAAATGTACATTATGAATAACAATTAATTATTTATAAATTGTAATTAATAATTGTAAGAAAGATCTAAATCGTAAGAAAGTATTGTAAGAAAGATCTAAATTGTAAGAAAGTATTGTAAGAAAGATCTAAATTGTAAGAAAGTATTGTAAGAAAGATCTAAATTGTAAGAAAGTATTGTAAGAAAGATCTAAATTGTAAGAAAGTATTGTAAGAAAGATCTAAATTGTAAGAAAGTATTGTAAGAAAGATCTAAATTGTAAGAAAATATTGTAAGAAAGATCTAAATTGTAAGAAAGTATTGTAAGAAACATCGATGCACAAAATATAGGAAAAGCTTCGTGTAACGCTCGGAGGGAGATTAAATGCGTGTAGCGTTTAGTTAGGTCTAAATAGTAGATATAAAGACTTTTTATTCAATATAGTCTGAATAATGTCGAACAGAATTTCACGAGGGAAATGTTTATCTTCTTAGTTTAAGCTAGTTTTGTAATGATATGTCTAAACAAAAACTGTTATTTACAATTTCCTTATTTGTGAAACTTTTCAAAAATGTTATTTTCTTATTAAAAGAAACCCTCGTCGATTAAATTTTTTATTGCTGAAATAATAAAAAAATAAGAAACATTTTATGTAACGGTATCGGGCATGACATTTGGTTTCCGTTATTTTTTTTCTTCTGATTTCTGTTTGGTTGGAAGAGATAGTCAATATAAGCATTTTTAACAGTAAACAAACACAAACATTTTCGAATTTTCTTCCAAATAGTCATCATAATCATCCCTTTTAATTTCCCAAAAAACGTACCACAAAGAAAATAAATCAAAATATAGACACACAAAAAACAACCGTAAATTGCATTATATCAAAGCAAAGAGTCGATACAGAACTTATCAAGCTTCGTCAATGCAAATACATACAAAACACATTTCTGAATAATACAATATCAAAAACTACGGATTTAAGTCTTAAATCGCCATTTCTGCAAACAAACATAATTCCTTCACGCACAGGCACAAATTGAGATTTTATGCATAGGACTCCATAGAAAATTATTGATGAAAAGCTCATGTTTCGCAACAATGCCAGCCCCTTTCGAGTACATTGTTGCACGACATTGTTATTTTTTTACGAAAAAAAATATCGTTAACCGATATCGAAGCAATCAGGTATCACACGATAGTATCAGGTTTCGTTGGATAGCCATGAATATATCATTGCAAGATCTCTGCAGTGTACTGAATTAATGTGCTAAGAAAACAAATAGTTGTCTGTTGTTTCGTTCTTTTAAGTAGTTTATTGGTAAGGTATTCATCAAACGGCTTTTATAAGTTTATGGCGGGTTACATGTGTTTTGTTATGTAACTTTTGATGCTTTATCTATATAAAAAAAAGTTGACTGTTGTGTTATATCTTTTTCTATAATGGTATGGTATTCTGTAATGGTATTCGGTAATTATTATATTCCAAATAGCTGAATATTTAGATTTTAATTTTATTTCAATTTAATTTTTAAAATCTAAATAAAGAATTCATTTAATACACTTAAAAACTGTGGGTATGTAAAACTACAAGATTTTAAATTATTAAAGGGGACCAGACCCACAAAAATTTTCAGAAATGAAATTTCATTGTTTTTAGTGTTTCTTAAAATATGAAATCTTTGCGTTTCAACGATGTCTTATATTAAAAGTTTCGAGTACTGGAAGTATTTTTAATATTTTTTTAAACAAACGTTGTTTATATAAAATCCAGTCATGTTTTATAGGTAAGAAACCACTATTGTTTACTTTAAACGGTTATATCTCAAAACTTACTTTTTCAATGTTCATGTACCTTTTTCTCAAAATCTACTGTAAGTATCAGCCCGAAATTTTTTTATACGTATTTAAGGAGTTTGAAAAACCGCTGGAGGGATTTGACTATAAATATCTTACTTTTTATTTAAAAAAAATATTATTGATGTTTTTTAGGTAAAAAAAATATGTAGTTTCACTTAAAAAATTATAATTTAAAAACTAATCAAAAGTTTTGAAAATGCCTCCATTAAAGTACAGTTAAACATTTATTTAAAAACTTTTAAAAATTTCATTAAAAAGTATCAAATAGATTCTGAGAAAAAGGTACATAAAAAAGGTCATTTTAACATGGGATTCAATGGAGGGCTCCGGTCCCCCTTAAGCAATAAATAATCAATACGTATTTAAAGGTAATTTCATACCGTTTAAGGTAAGTTCAGTAATTTTAAAACATCAAAAGTTATATGGCAGCTATCTTTTTGAGCAATCTCGATTTTCTCAAAAAAATCATTTGACGTCCGACAGATACTGGGAACTCATGTATACCAAATTTGAAGTCTATATATCTTTTCGATTTTCAGCAATACCTTAGAAACCAAAAAAAAAAAAAAATGTATGGCAACTACATTTTGCGCATGCGCGATTTTCTCAAAAAACTTTTTAAGGGGAAAAAAATCTTAAGTCCGTAGCTATTTAGTTCAAGCTGTAGAGTAGTTTCAGACCATAGATATCAAAGTTAAAGTATTAGATTGACAGATCACGTGACCTCCAATGCTAACGACGGGACACGCATGGAGACCAGAATAAGAGGGCAATGGGGCCAGTGTTGCCATCAGTTTTAAGAGAAAAACACTACGAAAAAAATTCTAAAATTACAAAATAATACCATTAAACTTTTAGCTGCATTTTGGAATCTTTTTAGTGACTTTAAAAAAAACGTGAAACGCTTTGCTAGTATTTTTATGGTATGTTTTTGTAATTTTAGAGTTAAATGGTATTTTTTCGCAGTGTTTTTCTCTTAAAACTGATGGCAACACTGGTCTCATTGCCTTCTTATTCTGGTCTCCATGCGCGTCCCGTTGTTAGCATTGGAGGTCACGTGATCTGCCAATCTAATACTTTAACTATGATATCTATGTTTCAGACCGACAGACAGATGAAATAATGTTCAAAAAACCCCTGCATTAGAATCAGTACACTTCCAAAACGAATAGAAAACACAAAATCTCTATTTCGGATATTTCACCCTGAAATAGAGATTCGGGGACCCATCGCAACACTTTCATTCCCTTATATTTCACATAAAGAAATTGAAAGTAAAAAATATAATTAAAACATTATATTGTTTCGGCAAGAAAAAAGCTCTTCAAAAGATATCAAATATCAGTTCAAATATTCAATCATTCTTCAGCCCTCGCGTATAACTTGTATGACTAAAACTTTTATACTAATAAATGATGGCTACGAAACTCTTTATATATATTTTTATTAAGAGTATATTTTCTAACATAAGGCAGCAGTTACGTTACAGTTTCTTCTATTCTAATTAGATTTAACATACATTAAATCTTAGAGATAAAAAGAAAGAAAAAAATATGAACTTTAAAACAAAACCACTTAAAATAATTCCTTCGCGTTCCACTCTTTAAAAACGAACAAATTCGACTTAAGAGTGTCTTAATGAAACTTTTTTTAAACGTTCCACATGCTAAAACTCCCACAAAAACCTTCTATTTCTGCACCGCCATTTTTTTTAACATTCGAATCGTACATTAAAAAGCGTTGTTCGCTTTGGGCGGAAACAGAATTCGTTCTTTCCGTCATATACTAACGAGGACCCTTAAATCCCCTTTTCTGGAATATTGGTTAATTGTCCTTTTTCTAGAATGAAATTTGTTCTCCTTTTTCTGGAGAGTTTATCCGAGACTTTAATAAATCTAGATAGAAATCCCGGGCAATAAAAAGGAAGTCTTTGAAGAGGGTAGAAGAAAGTTCTGGAGCCGGATCAAGCTTGAAAGTTTTGTGAGCCGTGCCCGGATTTATTTTATTGTACCCGAAAAATGAATGTCGAAGAAGAACTAATGGAATATTGAACTAAAAGATTTATTCTTTGTTGTTGTCGCTTTAAATTAGGTTGTCTAAAGCTAGACTATAACTTATTTGGGACAGTTTCAGATATTCCTGCCTTGTATGAAACAGTGAAGAGCAAAGTCCGTTCCACACACAATTGTTTCGGTAATATTTGCCTTACTTACGGTGCATCATGATTCCTCATGGCAATATTAAATCAATAGGAGCTTTCACACGCCATAGAAAACAATGGCGTACAGATGATTTTATCATAGATATACGATTATTTGCTTATATTAAGGCGCTAACTCTATCTTTATTATTATTATTTTTAAATTTCTTTTTGTCGTACGTTTGAAAGTCTGATTCATCAAAATTGCAATAAAGTTTGCTATTAATAAATGAAGAAATATAAAAAAATTAATTAGTCTTTATGTAAAAAAAATGGGGCGCCGTGTGCAGCTTTCTTAATAAAAAAATAATTAACCATTAGAATAATTATATTGTGCAACAAATTATGATGTCATTCCAAACTAATTTATTGGAACCGTATGAAACTTCTACCCATATTAAAAAATGTATGTTATTGGAATTATGGACACCAAAAGTAATAATTTACATTGTACCTGGTTAAGCTTTACACAAAACCCTGCTGGCCTTTTTTTGAAAGTCGGAAGAATTTTTTTTCTCATGCCAATGGTGATCTTAAATGCCAAGTTATCATTCGCTTGAACTCGGTGTTTCAAAATTAAGTTTTAATCCAAGTGAAACCTCTTTGCTGCAATTTAATCTAACATTTATACACACAAAAAATTTGCATGAACAAGACAGAAGTCTCATTTAAGCACATTATTAAGTTTACCGAATAATGTTCTCTCTAAGCATATTCCAACAACATCTTTAATACAAACGAATGACCGCAAGGTTAAAATTAAATTCGTTTTGGGGAACGCATTTATTCTTTTTTCGAACGCTTATAGGGTCGCAGCAGCAATAAAAAGTGAACTCAAAGTTAAATAAAAGTCGACTTAAATTCAATTTCTTCTCCTTGAAAATTCGGTAAGAAACGCCTGGAAAATGGAGATGGGTTCGAAATAAAATAACTTGAGATGGAAGAATTCGCAGACTGGAAGATTTTTCTATTATCTTTTAAGGTTTTTGCATGGGCAGGTGGGGGTATATGTTGAAGAACTGTTTGCTTTGAATATTCGCTTTTCATTATTTGATAAAAGTTTTGTTCTGAATGGGTAGATCGTGTGTTGTTTTGAATTGGTTATCGTTGTTTTCGATCTAATTTACATCATGTTTTTATTTCGTATTGAAAAGAAAGAAAATGTATGTCGATATTTTTTAGAAGAAATTTTTTTTTCGGATAATTCAACTACTCTAAATGTGTAACTATGAATATTCACATGGGTTATGGTCAACATGTCGCTTTCAATCTATTTTGCCCGTTTTTTTTTATTTTGTATTGAAAATACAGAAAATATATTAAGAATAAATTTTATTTGAACAAATCGAATTCTCCGAATGGTTTGCTATGAATATTTACATGTTTCAACATGTTGCTTTTGATGTAATGTATAACATTTTTTTAAATATTTTTTATTGAAAATAAAGAAATTTTATCTCTATTTTTTGGAAGAAATTTTTTTTTCGGATAATTTAAATACTCAGGAAGTGTAGCTACGAATATATATCCACATGTTTCAATCTTATACGCAAAATGTTTAACAAATTTGCCGGATCTGATTTCTACCTATTTGTGGGATATAACAAAAAAATTAAACTTATATTGCCATTACACCCAAATATTTCTGATAGGATAGCGATTTGAATTCTAGACAATAGCAAAATCAGCATTGATGATTGGCCTCTTGTACTAAAATGCAAGACTCTAATTAGATTTGTTGGAAGCCTATAGTAAGACCGCCAGTAGATGGCGCTGCCAATTCCCACCAGTAATCTAGTTAACAACTAATTCAGTAGCATAAAGGCCTAAGTAACCCTTTTCTACCTTGGGGATCCCTTTTTTTAGACAAGGCAAAAGGCTAGTAACAGACTTCAATACATGGGAAGATAGTCATTAATCCCTTTCTTAACGCCACTTACTAAAATGCAACGAATTTCCCTATTTTCTTTTGCACTAAATGTCCAACGTTAAATTAGTATTTGGTGAACATGAAACTATTATTACTTGATTTGAACAAATTAATAACATATAACAAAACAGATTTATGTAATTAGTATCGGCAAACATAAAAATAGATTGCATGGCCTTAATTTGGGCCATATCACGGCCTACTCAACTACTAAGGCCGAAGAAGCTTTCCCAAACAAGCTCGGGGACGGAAATTTTGATGTCATGGTTCCGAGTGACATTGTTCCGAAGATGAAGACAACCTATCTCGAAACCTGTTCGGAACCACTCGTTCACGGCTGACCACATTTTTAGGGTTCCAAATGCGTCCAAACAAGTTTTTCGATCTTCGGCACTGGGAACAGTGACGTCAAAATTTCCGTCTACGCTTATGTTTGGGAGAGCTTCTCTGACCTTGTTATTGAAGTTGGCCGTGGCCATATCTGAAATTGTAAGACCGGGCTTCAAGGTAGTTGGACCCTGACAGAATAAATCATGATTATAGAGTAAATATAGTGTTGCCGAACACATGACCAATACAAGCACCGATCGAAAAAAGAAAAGGAATAAAAGCTGGAAAAAGAAATACTCCATCTAGAACAAGCCAATAGCATTTCATTTGAGAAAATTATAGAATCTACTAACTGTATCCAAACTGTCTTACCTATCAACATAAGATTTTCTTTTTATTCACTTAAGCTTCAAATTTGGAATATTTTAGTATTTTTAACTCAAAAGGTCATATTCGTTCCATGTGTCATTTCTCCGCACTCTGTGTGGAGAAATGAAAAATGGTATGAATTAGAGTATTCTACATTACTTCTAATATACTTAGAACTTAGTAATATTATTGGCCCGTCCGTGGCCGAGTGGTTAAGGCATCAGCCTAGAGATTCAACCTTCTTAGGAGTGCGGGGGTTCGAATCCCACCTACTGCCAGTCATCCTATAAATCGGATCCGTGCTGGAAATAGTAGAAAAAATCCTCATCACGGATGGGCCCGAGTACACAGGGACAGACGTGCTCGTTAAATCTGTGGAGTCCAAAGTCCCGACGGCGTTAGCGTACGATGTCGCTCGAAGTTCCGTTGGGTGCCCGCTCAGGTGTCGACCACGTCACTTGACCAGGGTTCTAAATTACGAGGCGTTATTGGCTGTGTTAAAGCTCCTGAAGGAGGCTAGAAATAGACAGCCGGAAACGATTACCTTACCTTATAGTAATATTATTTCACTATTCTTGAGAGTCACAGTACGCAGCCTAACTCGCCATCAATGCAACCAACCTAATCATCTCTTTCCTTAGCTCTGGTACGACATTGCAGCAACCATCCATTACATCATCTCACAAAAGAAAATGAGATAAGAGCTCGACACATTTCACCTACCAAACACAATCATCTCTTCTGCCCAATGGCGCATCTTCTATATATTAGCCATACAGTTGAGAAGAAGATGGAGGTGCTGCCGCTCAATAGCCAACACAAAAACCGGTTGCCGAATGAAGCCATTCATCGCTTTGCAGTAAGCCCGAGCAAGGTCTCGGCGAGGTATTTGGCGCAATTCTGCAATGGAGTTTGTATGGGCTTACTGCATAGATTTGGCGATCTCCGACTCTAATATAAACTACACTGCTCAAAAGAATTAGGGGAATGCATGGCTTAAACCCTTTCACCCTCCATTGATTCCATTTTTAATCATAAGCTTGCGATTTTTTTCACACTAAGTTGAGCTCGCTCTTATTTATCGTTAGATGGAAGAATCATGTCTTGTTAATTAAATGAAAATATGAAAAACATGGTAAAATAAAATTTCCTCCCAAAAAATTTTATGAAATAAATGAACCCTAAATTCTTCACGCTTACATTCTTAAATGTTTAAAAATTGATTTGAACTTTGTTTTATAAATAAAGCTTTGAAAAAATTATTGTTATAATTTATTCAAAAGTTATGATTCCAATTTTTGTCCCCATAAATTTTAGTAAAAAAAATTAAGATTTTTCCCCTGTTTTTTACCATTTTATTCTGGATGCATGATGAATCTATTTCACAAATTTCAGATTTTTAGAATAAAAAATAAGAAGTTGGAGCTGAAAGGTTTAACAAAAGTACGCAAAGTGCTCCCCTAATTGTTGTGAGCAGTGTATAATTAAAAAGCATATTTCTTACCTCTGAAGGGAATTACTGTCATCTAGTATAAATTCAGATCTCGTGCTGCAACCTACAGCAGGCAAATAGTCATTTTCTGTGATTTTAATTTATTCTTTCTATTTTTAATAGTTTCTTTTTTAAGAATAAAACTATGAGTTTCAGGATGAACTAACAATTAGTGAGTGGTTGGTTTAAGCTCACCAGGGTTGCTTGGCAAACTTTCTAACAGCTTCACTTTTTTTGCGCCAACCATCTCCATTTTCTTCTTAACTCTATGATATTAGCTGTTGCCATTCTATCCATAGAAAAAGAATTGGTAAAAAAAAATCTCACACTGTAACGAATCAGTCGTCTCTCTTTTCTATGTAATACTAAAGATGGGGGAAATGAGCGCTGGATGTAATTCAATGACGAAAACAAAATAAAAGGACCAACTTGCAAAGTGCTAATGGCTACTGAAATGGGGTGTTAGCGTCTTGGTTGGGTAGTGGTGGTTGCCTGTTTCTGTGTTTTTTTATGTTCGGTTACTGCCCCACAGAAAAACCATAGGTTTGTAATAAATACTATATACTTTCAATTAAAGTAAATACTATACTTTCAATTAAAGTAAATATAATACTAATTAAAGAATACTATACGACTTTCAATTAAAAGTAGTTCTGTAACCTTATGGTAATTTCAATACATTTAAACCTTAAAAGTCCTACGGCTGCAACCCTTTGAGAATGTGCAATTATCTCTAAAACCTAATTTTAGCATCCGATAGATAATGGGAATTCGTGCACTAAATTTAAGTCTGTAGTTCTTTTAGTTCGAGATGTAGAGTGGTTTCAAACAGACAGATAGAAAGAAAGTTTAATTCACGGACCACTGTTCAAACACTACTTTTAAAGAATCAGCATCATCGAAAACGTGCAAAAAACATAAAATGTATAATTTGGATTTTCTACCCCATCGCAATGTTTTCATTACCATATATTTCATATTAGATAATCGAAAGTAAAAACTCATGATGAGGAGGCCGCCCTTAACGGTTGCGTTGGGTGCCTACTCAGGTGTCGGCTCTTCACTTGACTGTGGTTCTAAAATACGACGCCCGTCGCCAATAGCTCTTGTGTAGCTCTAGTGCGACGATAATTCAAACTAAACTAAACATGATGAGGTAGCGTGATATCCGTTTTGTTAATGAATGACGAACTATCTTAATAATGAATTCGAAAAGAAAATTTAAAATATATTTTTTCATATTAAGAATACAGCTTATACGTACATGCAGTGCGATCCAAAAGTTTAGACGCAACACTTTTTACGGCATGAACTTTCACTTAAAATATTTTATTAAAATAAAGTAACAACCTAAATTTCTCTTTACTCTCGTTTAAATTAGAGTAAGCAACGAATATTTAAAATTTTTATCGGAACACTTAAAGAATTGAACTATTTTTGCATCGTTCATCTAAACAACAAGTAGGTTTGTTACAGAATCTGTCACTTAAACCGCTTCCACACAACATTTATACTCAAAAAGAAACAAACTATTTATACACCACAGAAAGAAATTCGCCAAGCAGGGCCTTTAGCTAGTTGTAATTTAAACTTTTTAACGCCAAAATTAATTATTTTCATTTATCTTCTTTCTCAGAATTAATAATTAGACTTCATCCTTTGCAAAAATTTGTTTGAAGTTCGAAGAATAAAGATGTAATTTTTTTAATAAATATCTTTGTGTCACCACAATTTCCCAATTGATACTTTAAAAATAACAAGTAGGTTTGTAACAGAATCTGTCACTTAACTCGCTTCCACATATTTGTGTTTAACAGGAAAAAACGCGCCAAACACAACATTAATTCTATATTTAAATTTACAAGCTAAATTTGGCTAGTTTCATTTATTTTATTTCGAAAATTCAATAATTATTACTTATCGTTTGCAAAAATCAATTTATATTTTAAAGAATAAATATGTCATATTCCTCGCTTTTAAATAGAATGAAAACATTTCATATCAACATACAAGGATTCCGTAGTGAAATATATTTGACGTCATTTCAAACTGATCGATGTCGCAAAAATAAATTTATTTTAATTTATTGTCTAAAAAGATTAAAGTTTCTCGAGCGATTGTTGCGAATGGCAAATGTGATTTAATTCTAATAAAAACAGGGCCTTTAGCTATTTGTAATTCAAACTTTTAAACGCAAAAATTAACTATTTTCATTAATCTTCTTTCTCAGATTTAATAATTAGACTTTATCGTTTGCTAAATTTGTTTAAAGTTCGAAGAATAATTATGTAATCTTTTTAATAAATATTTTTGTCGCCACAATTTCCCATTTACATTTCTTTCGAAAATTCACTTATTTATAGTTTGTTAAATTAATTTACAGTTCCAAAAATATATAATTTGTACAATTGATGCTTTAAAAATAAAAGCGAAACTTAGCATATTTTTTTATGCCAAGTTCTCTATGCATCTTTCTTCATACATATATATAGAACCATTAAAAGAACTCTATTGTGATAATACAACAATCCAAACCGAATTATATCACATAACTAAATATTTTTTCAAGTGTGTTTATTTTTATTATAACAAAAGTTTCTCGTACGTTTAACGAAATGGCAACAGTGAAAATATTGAATAAAAATGGAATTTGCATGTTATTTCAATGTAGATTAAATTTTTAGTTATTTAAATTTTAAATAAGCTTCTAGTTTAAATTTTTTAATGAAATTTGGCATGTAGCCAAATCTGATTTTTTGCTTCAAAATGACGTATCCCACTTGTCTGTGGGACTTGTGGATGACAACAGTGAAAATATGAATAAAAATAGAATTTGCATGTTATTTCAATGTAGATAAAAAAAATTAGTAATTTAAATTTTAAATAAACTTCTAATTTAAATTTTTTAATGAAATTTGGAATGTAGCCTAATCTGATTTTTTGCTTTAAAATGACGTATCCCACTTGTCTGTGGGACTTGTGGTTCTTTCTGTGAAAGTGGGTGACAGACAGACGGACAGACAGACAGACGGACTGAACGATTATAAAACCTTCCACTTTTTACGTTATAAACGTAGTGTGGAAGCTAAAAGCGAAACTTTGCACATTTTTTATGCATCTTTCTTCATACATATATGAAGAGCTCAAGTGCAAAACAAGTAAAATCAATTTTTGGAAAAAATTGAGTTGGTTAGCTTTTCATTCAGGTATTGTAGGAAGGGATCCACCAACATTTTGATTTGCACAAAAAAAGTTTTCACTTTTTGTCAAAAGTCACTTTTTTTGTGCAAATCAAAATTTTGGTGGATCCCTTCCTACAATACCTGTATGCAAAGCTAACCAACTCAATTTATTCCAAAAAGTGATTTAACTTGTTTTGCACTTGAGCTCTTCATATAATGAACCATCAAAAGAACTCTATTGTGATATTACAACAATCCAAACTGAATTAGATCACATAAATAAATATTATTTCAAAAGTTTTATTTTTATTTTAAATAAAGTTTCTAGTAAGTTTAACGAAATGGCAACAGTGAAAATATTGAATGCAAATGGAATTTGCATGTTATTTCAATGTAGATTAAATTTTTCGTTATTTAAACTTTAAATAAACTTCTAATTTAAATTTTTTAATGAAATTTGGAATGTAGCCTAGTTGGATTTTTTGCTTCAAAATAACGTGTCCCACTTGTTTGTGAGACTTACGGATCGTTCTGTGAAAGTGGGTGACAGTCGGACAGGCGGACAGACTGAACAATTATAATACCTTCCACTTTTTACTTTATAATCGTAGTGTGGAAGCTAACAAGTAAAAAAAAAGACAACACCCTTAATGTCTTTAACATCCCCCAACCAACCGGAATCTCATTGTCAGATTCTGTGTTGGTAGAAAACCATTAACTAATATAAAGACTCCCTTCAAGATTAGGTACACATTCGCCTTTCTCTTCTACGCAAACTTTTACCGAATCAATGAGTTGCCCATTCAGAACCTTAAAGAAAAAATAATGGTAATAATGATAGATGAAAAAGAAAGGTGTCTTAACGGCTTGCCCGTTTGCGCAGTTTTTCCGCGGGTGATTTGGAGAGAATACCATCCATGGGTAAGCATCGATGTTTTATGGGGTTGTTTGTAAATAGTCTATCAATGAACAGCATAGTGGGCATAGAAAACCAATGGAGGATCTGTATTTTGTGCTTGTTTCAGATTTAACTGACTTGTTTGACTCTTTTTGTGCTTTGAACTATAGTATTAGAAGATTCACGGGACTTTAGCATGTTTAACTACCTTTAGCGGTCTATCGCCCACGCATACGCGACTTCAAAATAATATCCACGCCAGATGGTGCAGATTTCCTTCTACGTTACTACTTGTCTTCTAGATCATAACTGATATTGTTGCATATAAACCGAAGCTACTTGGTCTTCACATTGAGGTACCTTTTGGTAGAGGCTTATGCTGTTGTTGTTGCTAATTCCCATACGGTCTGACTCCGTCAGACCAGATCAATAAATCCGTTGACATTTAGGAAGTTCGAAACTAAAAGGGGAGAAGAATGTATGTCGTCCCAGTCCAGTCATAGGCAGTTTAGGATATGATCAGGTGATGCCTGGTTTTGCTGGCACTTAGGGCAAGGAGGGAAGATCTTTTGATTAGCAGAGACTTTTCAGGTGTCCGCTGTTTAGTTTGGACAAGCAGGTGTTGGTTTGTCTGTCACCAGGAAGAGAAAGGCCTTTTTGCTTTGTATCAGTAGTGAGTAGGAGGTTGAAGCCAGTTTTGTTTGTTTTGGGCCTTTTGCCTTCCGAATAATTCAAGGTATGTGAGCTCTGAGGTGGAGGGGACTGAGTTGTCTAGTCCCTGCTTTGCTAGAGTGTCTGCCAACTCATTACCGTGGATGTCGACATGGGATGGAATCCATTGGAAGTGGACATCATGCTGTTGGAAAGGTGTACAACTTTTTGCAAGATCGAAAAACCGGTTTTATCTCCAATGACAGCCCAATTTTTTAGGTGTTAAATCGAACTACGGCTGTCTGATAGAATCCAAATATTTCCATAGTTCCTTTCACTCATGATTGTCTCTAGTCCTCTGTCAATTGCAATAAGCTCGCTTCGAAAAACTGAACAAATCAGGGTTTCGTTGTTGAGGCTTATGCTTTATGCACGAAGTATCAAATTAACCGGGTCTCTCCTGATCTCGTTTTGGACTGCTTGGGACTTTCAAGGGAGGATCTTTACTCTTCTAGTCTTCTCCTCTTTTAGTCCTGGATTTCTTCAAAGGTCACTGGTCTAACGGGTCTTGTCTGACCCCGGCAGACAGACCCAGTCAACAACAATAACAATATTTAATTTATTATTATCCTCAATAAGCTTAAACAACTGTCCATAGATCACCAGATCCACATCCAATGGATCCCATCGCATGTTGATATTGAGGGGAATGAAATAGCAGATGAACTGGCCAAAGCGGGAGCTAGTGAAGTCATGGCTCCACTTGAGCCTCTTACCTACTCAGAGACTTATTCACAAGCCAAGTTGAGGGGAAAAACAATTTGGTCCACTGCCCCAGTGCATCACTGGTACCAGGGCCGTCAACCTGGCGGCTCTCTGGTACTTAATTGTGACAGACAAGGACAAACTGCAATTACCCGTTTTCTAAGTGGACACCTCAGAACTATGACCTTCTCAGATGGTTTGAGAACTTTCGACGCATGCACCAAGTGCTCCTCAGAGCAAGCTTCTCCAACCCACATCTTGGAGTGCCTTGGACTCACCCATCATGATATACTCGAAAGTCCTTTTTTGGTCCTGGACTTCCTCAGGGTTTTTAACTTCATGGACTTAGTCTAGCCCCGCTGGACTTTGGGGATTGGCACCAACAACAACAACATATTTAAATACATTCAAAGTGTTTTTCAACAAAAACTTTTATAAAGGAAACCCTGCATTACTATTCATAAGAACTTTCACACCTTAAATGAAATTTCTTCAACAAATGAATTAGTATTCCTTCCCTGGATGAGAATATAAAAATACACTAATTTCAACAACTTATCCTGCGACAAACAAAATCAAGTTACAAGTACACTCGAATCAAAACCCGACGTTCTCTCTCTAAAACCTACTTATTATTTTTCTTCGCAATCCAATTACTACACCGAACCCGAAAGAGAAACTTAAACCCCCTCAAATTACGCACCTTCCAAATTATCGGATCATTACGCGAAAATCTAACACTGTAGCGCCACCTAGAACGGAGCATATTAGATTACCATTGAAAACAGCTAGACGAAGTGCGAACGAAAAAAAAAATGAGGCTACTTAAAGTATATCATTGATTTCGTTACGTTACAGAACACAATGGTAAAAGGATTATTTTGGGACTAATCACACTTTTCGGAATATAAATTCAATAATAACTTTTGCCGTAAGTTTCTATCTGCCTTGAAGATATGAATTTGTGTTTAATAGGATGATGAACTATATGTTTTTATTTATATATTTATAGGATATATGGTGGAAATATTTAATTCAATGATATAGTGTTTCCTGTTCAAGAATTTGGAACTTTCCCATTTCGCAAGCGATAAAGTCACAAAAAATGTAAAACCGCCAACAAACGGAATATTTCAAACTGTAACCTTTTGGTTGGTTGGTAGACATATATTTTCAGGCTTGTGTGCTTGGTCACAAAGACCCGCTTATAAACCTTCGTCAAGAAGGAGGGACACGACATACACACACATACAAGACAGATGCTGCCATCTATCGCCACCTGCACAATTTAGACATGTCCCTGAAGGGGAGGGAAATAGTCTCCAGGGACCTGTACCCGTGGTAAACTGTGCAATGACCGACCTCAGGACTTTCGGACCCAACAGATTTAACGAGCACGTACTCCGCATATACTCGGTGGGTCTTCAGAGGTGTGCGGGATCTTCCTAGACCGAGATCTTAACCACTAAGCTCCCCACGGCCCTGTAACCTTTAACTGTGTATACTTCAGTCCTTTATCTGTATATATTGCATAGAGTTAGGAAGGAGAGGTAGAGGGGTCTATGAGTTCAAAGGGTTTGAAGCAGGGCTGTCAGGTTTTTCGAGCTACTGCGCATCACATACTGGCACTGAGGTATCCCAAGATGCACCGCTCTAGCGGTGTTTTGAGCTACTGCGCATAACCTAGTGACCGAAACTGGCACTGAGGTATCCCAAGATGCACCGCTCTAGCCTGCTTCATTTGTGCGCTACTGCGCATATACATTGACCTCTCTATTCTCTTTCCTACCTCTATGATATATTGTCGCTAAAAATTCAGTTAGTCACCAAAGATTCCATTTGACGAGATTTGTGCCTGCGAAATGGAAAATTTATAATAATTCTATAAGTTCGGATTAAAGTATTATGGGAATTGGATTCATTTATTATCGGATATGTAAGTCGCCTTATTTAAAATTGATATACAAAGCATACATTTCTCGGGCACTTTGTAATAATATTTTATAATGTTGTTACAATAAGTGTTCGTATCAATTACTTGTTTAAATAACTTCGTAATGGTGGATTACTATATACTAAGTAAAGGTCGGCTGGTTCATAGACCGGCGATTTTCGCTTTAATTTTTTTTATTACTAAACTTTGATCATTACAAAAAAAGACTATTACCAATTGTATAAAAATTATTAAAAAAAACTAAACAAAAATTAACTCTGTAGAGTTGGCTTATAATAGCCATTTAATAACATTTTAGATAGACAATAAGAAAACGTAATCCCAAAAACTCTTCGTTATCATACAATCACTATCTCTTACCATAACTATCTTAATAAACTATCTCTCTCAAAACTATTCCAAGCCCCTTTTCATAACTAATTCACTATCAAATTAAACAGCACATCGAAACGACATTGAATTAAATGCGGAGATCCACCACGCTTCACACACACAGCCTGTAAATTCAGTTGTCCATCTTTAAAGGGTTATTATATGGGTGTAAACTGGCAATTACAGACGAGACAGCAATGCTAATGACGCTGTGTGTCTTCACACATGATGGTCTCATGACAGCGGAGCAGTTAGAGCTTCACACGTCAAAGTGGTTATGAAACGACTGAAAATTGGACTGAGGATTTACATCGATCGTTGGTTGGTTGGTAGACATATTTTCAGGCTTGTGTGCTTGGTCACAATGACCCGCTTATAAACCTTCGTCAAGAAGGACGGACACAACATACACACACATACAAATGCTGCCATCTATCGCCACCTCCACAATTTAGACATGTCCCTGAAGGGGAGGGAAATAGTCTCCAGGGACCTGTACCCGTGGTAAACTGCGCCGACCACAGGACTTTCGGACCCAACAGATTTAACGAGCACGTACTCCGCATATACTCGGTGGGTCTTCAGAGGTGACATCGATCGTAGTTTATTTATTAAAATTATTTTAGCATTAGCCGGGCATGAACCTGGAGCCTGTCGCAGGAAAGGCAAGCTCCTCAAACACTGAGCTATCCAGCTACCTTTTGGTGATGGAACTCGTAATTTTCTAACTATGGTCAAGTGACGACGCCGATCACGGCCTACTCAACTTGGATCACGGCCTACTCAACTACTAAAGCCGAAGAAGCTTTACAAAAAAAGCTCGGGGACGGAAATTTTGACGGCATAGTTCCGAGTGACGTTGTTCCGAAGATGAAGACAACCTGTCTCGAAACCTGTTCGGAACCACTCGCTCACGGCTGACCACCATTTTAGGGTTCCGAATGTGCCCGAACTGGTTTCTCGATCTTCGGCACTGGGAACAGTGACGTCAAAATTTCCGTCTACGCTCATGTTTGGGAGAGCTTCTCTGGCCTATGTTATTGAAGTTCTTGTATCCGAAAGTGATCTTATAGCGATATCATATGCATCGTAAGGACTTTCGACCATGAGAGGTTTAACTCTTAGCACCAGTCTCAAATACACACAATGCAATTTATTATTAAATAGATGGTATTGGGGTTCCTCGTGAGGCTGACCACCTTACCGGGACATATGCCTAGCACCCCAGAGCCCTTGGCCACGAAAGCTGAATTGGGCACGGCAGGCCTTGGCCCAGTAATGGGATGTTGCGCCGAGGAGTTTAGTTTTAGTTTATATGTTATTAGGCTTTTATTAATGCAGTACGTGGTTTCAACACTTTAAAGACTAAAAAGGTAAAACATATATTCATTCAAAATAAATGTCATTGTTAGTCAGTGCAATTTGTTAATAGGGTGCTTGAATGTATCGCTAAAATACCTTCCAATATTACTTAAATTATAGTTTGAACCCAAAAATAACAAACGTATATATTTTTTTGTGAAATAAATCTTTAAATAATTAATAAAAATCATTTTAAAATGGCTTTTTTCTTCCATCGGTACGTCACGTGATCACAAACACGTCTATTTGGCAGACTCAATAGTATATATAAACAAGCCGGTGTGATGTTTTTTTTGCTTGCAATTAAACTGGATTTAATATAATTTACTCTTAAAATAAGAATTATACAGATAATGGAAGAAAGTTTTACAGAAGCGGATAGTTCAAATTTGCTTAAAGTAGATTCTAAAATGGTGTTTCAAAGTTTGTTTAAAGTTACTAGTGACGTCAAAGATACCACGTGACAGCCACAAAGCGTTTTCGGGCGAAATTTTTCGTCCTAATTTTAAAATTCATTTTTCTCCCTTTTTATGGGTATTCGAAAAAAAGAAAAAATACGGGTCCAATATTTTTAGCATAAGAATATTTTAAGACAATAAATTTTTTTTTTAGTCAAATACCCTATTATAAGTTGAAAGGAGGAAACATGAAAATAAATTCAGGACATAAAGTGCCTTTTATGTCACAATTATTTTTTTATCCTTTTATGTTTCAATTAATTGCACTAGCTGACATTAAAATATTTAAAACAAAGAATTAAAATTAAAACTTAATTTGTGCATAAAGGGTTAATTTAGTTACATACAATTGGAACAGTACGCATTTAAAAGCTTTTATTTGATGTTAAATTAAATTGTTAAGGTGTTTTATCACATGTACAATGGAGTCCTTATTATGGTAAAATCAAAAACTAGTTTTTATTTTTAAAATAACTTCTTGAATATTTGAAAATACTTTATAAGAAATAAAAGTTGAAGAAAACCTTTTCAATCTCAATATGTTTTAAATTTTATAGAAACTGTAGCTCTTTTACGAATACATTTTATCAGAAAATATATATTTTAAACTAGCGATCTTCTCTCTCTCTCTATCCTATTAGTTAAGTAAAGAATTAGGCAAAAATAAAACTTCTACCATCTATTCTATACATTTTAAACCTGTACTATTTTATCTGAATCCCTTATTTGTATACTTTTTTTGTTGGAATAATGTCTTAAATATAAACAGATAATCAAATACAAAAAAAAAGCCCAGCAAACTGCAATTACTTCGTTTCTAAACTGAATGAAAATCTTCCCAGAACTTTAATTTCTTCTATTTCTTCCGAAAAAGTACAGGGAAGTTTTCCCATATGGCATTCCGAATCTTTTAAGATATTTCTTCAGCCAAATGGCAACGATTCAAATATCAAGGGATGCATTTTCCTGAACTAAAAAAAAACATGGGATTCTAAGAAATTGGGGAAGGTTTTTCCTTCTTCAAACGATATCTATTTTCCAATCTAATAGTATTGAACAGGTGTTTTTGTTTAAAATTGTTCAACTAGATCAAATGGCGTTATATAATACATTTAAAGGATAGAAATTTCCATTAAAAATAAATAATATATTGAAGAATAAAACACACGCAAGGTTGGTTGGTTGGTATACATATATTTTCAGGCTTGTTTGCTTGGTCACAAAGACCCGCTTATAAACCTTCGTCAAGTAAGACAGACACAACAGACAACACACACGTATAAGTGGATCCATCTAATTTTTAGAGACAGAGGCCAACTAGAGGATCCCCAGAATTGGCTTGTCACCCCCAGAGGTATTGATTTGGTATGGGAACTTAGAGGACTTTCGGACCCAACAGATTTAACGAGCACGTACTCCGCATATACTCGGTAGGTCTTCAGTGGTACCGGGACTCGATCGCAGGACCTTCCGATCCCGAGACCGAGACGCTGACCACTAGGCTCACTACGGCCCACACGCAAGGATCTAGGTTGCTAAGTTTATGTTTTTGGCGTCATGTTTGGTTGTTTTAAAGTTTTAATTTACATGTCCACAATATTTTCCTGCAAATTAAAAATTTCACACCATTTTTTTTAAACTAGAAATTTAATAATCGTCCTTCTCACGAGACAACAATATAAACATTGCCTTGCATGCGAAAGATCTAAGGTTCAGTGCTAAAATAACTGCCGACCTATAAACCGTCTGTGCAGCCGAAACGTCTGACGAATAATACCCCGTGAAGATGGAGTGCACGTTAAATATGCTTCCGACGCCGCGTACGATGTCGCTCCTAAAAGTTGCGTTGAGTGCCTCCTCAGGTATCGACTCGTCACTTGACTAGGGTACTTGACTCTAATAGGGTACTTGACTGTGTCGCTAAAATACCTTCTATTATTAAATTATAGTTTGAACCCAAAAATAACAAACGTATATATTTTTTTGCAAAATTAATCTTTAAATAACTCATAAAAATCATTTTAAAATGGCCTATTTTTCCTCGGTACGTCACGTGATCACAAACACGTCGATTTGGCTGACGTCACTAGTATATATAAACAAACGGGTGTTATGTTTTTTTGCTTGCAATTAAACTGGATTTAATCTAATATACTATAGGCGCGTTTACATGAGCCATCGAATCCATGGAATTCCAAACCCTCCATTAGGGGAAAAAGTGGTCGAGCAGGATTTCTAACCCAAACTCCGCAATCAACCCCCCCCCCCCTTCGTAAAATAAGGCGTTTACATGGAAACCGGGGGTTGAAGACGTAGAAGCGCGGGACATCTGACATTTCTTGACAACTACACTTGAGTAATGTATTAATTGTGACTCGTATATTTAGCTAGCAATACTTTTCTATAAAACCTTCATTTCATAATGATTAGCAATATTTTGATGAGCTACACCACACACGTTCCGAATTCTAGAAGGCCCTGGATTGCCGAATCCACAGACAAGAAGTCGAAGTAGAAGTATAAGTGGCGGAAACCATGGAATGAAACGCAAATCCCCCTTGATTGGAGGGTTTGCGAACCCCCCCAAAGAACCCTGCAATTGCCGGTTCTGCCAGGGAAAATATCCCCAAGAGGGAAAATTGCGGAGTTTGCTCTTCATTTCATGGATTCGATGGCTCATGTAATGATTACCAATATTTTGATGAGCTACACCACACACATTCCGAATTCTAGAAGGCCCTGGATTGCCGAATCCACAGACAAGAAATCGAAGTAGCCGAAGTAGCCTTATTAAAATAAGAACTATATAGATAATGGAAGGAGGTTTTACAGAAGCGGATAGTTCAGATTTGCTTAAAGTAGATTCCAAAATGGTGTTTTAAAGTTTGTTTATAGTTACTAGTGACGTCATAGATACCACGTGACAGCCATAAAGCGTTTTCGGGCGTAATTTTTCGTTCTAATTTTAAAATTCATTTTTCTCTCTTTTTATGGGGTATTTGAAAAAAGAAAAATACGGGTCTAATATTTTTGGCATAAGAATATTTTAAGCCAATATACAATTTTTTTAGTCAAATACCTTATTGCGACGCCCTTTGTCAATATTTCTCGCGTAGTTCTAGTGGGACGATAATTCAATTCAACCCAACTCACATAAAAAGAACTATTTTCAATCGTACGGTTAGAACGCAAATTGGAGCATACTTAAAAAGGCAGGTGGACTGACGGGCAGATAAAAAATATATATGTCTGTAACGTCATATCTTTAAAAAATAGACTAAATATATACTACACATGACAAAAAAGCACGAACTTCCAATCCACCAGGTTTCCAGTACAATTACTTCATTCCATATGGCAACCCTATACCCAGGTCTAAAACGTTCGCAATAGAACACTGCAAAATTGGAGTGTTCCTCTCTCGTGATTGTGCCCCAAAACAAAAGTTTCAGATTCGCTCCGGTGTAATAGGGTTACTGCAAGAACTGTATAAAATTTCCCTGGGCTTCTAATTGCCTCTTTCTTGAAATAATGCGAGGTTTGGATAGAGTTACGTCTGAAGAAAAGCATTTGGGAGATCTTGTGTTTTTATTTGGGTTTATTTTGTTTTATATAAGTTAACTGTAGGTCCCGGAATACTTTTTTTTTCTAAAAAATATTCGGTTTTGTTTGGGAAATTCTATATGGGAAGGAGGAGTGTTTAGGCAACATACGGAGTATGTAGTTATGCAACAGTAAGACTGTTTGGGTTTTTGTTGAGAAATATATAAATTACATCTAAAGTTTTTCCAAGGCTTAAGTTTACTAAGAAACCAGTTTTTATTTAATGTAAATATTCATTTATAAAAATTATTCGTCTGCCGAATTAGTTGAAATATTTTTAAATTTTTTTACACACATACACATACACACACATATATATACATATATATATACATATACATATACACATATACATATACACATATACATATACACATATACATATACACATATACATATACACATATACATATACACATATACATATACACACACACATACACACACACACACACACACACATACATACATATATATATATTGAAAATCGATGGAAAATTTATAATCCACTGCCACAGATGAAACTTGTTTTAATACTTTCAATCCCAATGATTCCTTTTGGAATAATCAAACTTGAGTTTTTTTTCTTATTAGGTTAAACTCGCACCTACTTAAAACAAATTTTATTATATTTTGCATACATTTTCTATAAAAATGTACTTTTTTTGTATCGTTATATGGAAGAATCATTTATTTGGAAGAATTAAATTATGTTTGTGTAGTTAAATGAAAGTATGAAAAACATGGTAAAAATAAAATTCACTCTTTAATAATTTTATTAAATGAATTGGCCCTAAATTCGTCATGCTTATATTTTTAAATGTTTAAAAATTTAATTAAAATTTTTTTTAACAAATAAAGTTTCGAAAAATTATTGTTATAATATATTCAAAAGTTATGATTCCAAATTTTTTCCTAAAATTTTAGTTAAGGTATCTCCACACGTTGAAAATGCCGATTTCGGAAAAAATTGACATTTTTTAAAATTTATTCATATGAAGGCGGGAATCGAGCCCGTTACAGCGCGCAGACTGCTAGCGTAATGGTCCAAACCACTCGGCCATCCGGGCCCCTTCTCAAATTAATACACATAAGCAGACAACGTCAACGAATCAGAGCCTTGATCTGAAAGTGTGATGCCCTGTCCGTAGCCTGTCAATTATTGCACGCTGATTAAATTTGCTGCAGTTGTTTAATATCCCTTTATTAGATATGAGTGACATGTGATGTATTGAATTGTGTTGAGTAGAGGTTGAATAGAGAAGCTCTGAGGTTGGTTAGCTTTTGATGTTGTCATCAGATGATTGATTTTATTTGAGTTTTGTTTGGAACATGTTAGTGCTTGTAACTGAATAAGAATATTGATTGAAAAATGATGAATTGAGGGATAGACTCTACCACCGTTCCTCCAAACTGATATTTTTTTTATAAGGCATATGCTTGAACGTTAAGACGGCTGAATGGTCAGGGAGAAGGCCAGGCAGTCAGAAAGTTCCGGGTTCGAATGCCGGCATGGGCATGGATATTTGTCCTGAGGATGGGATTTGTCCTATCTGTATTTGTCCTGCGTACACTGCAACATACGTGCTCCTTAAATCTGTGGAGTCGTAAGTCTCGTAACAAGTGCACAATATCCCCACTGGTTTGCTTTGGGTACCCGCTCAGGCGTTGACCTCGTCACTTGACACGGGTTCTAAATTACGAGGCGTTATTGGCTGGTTAAACCTCTATGGATACTAGAAATATACAGCTGGAAAGGTAGGTCGGTTGTAATTGTATTCGCAGAGACCCGCTTATAAACCTTCGTCAAGTAAGACAGACAAGACAGATTTTTTTTACAGGACAAGAGAGAGAAAAGTACACCCAGGGCGAAGGCGGGAATCGAACCCGCACCCGGTACAGTGCGCAGACTGTTATCCGGCTGTGATTAAACCCCACTAGGCCACCCAAGCCCCACTGGAAACGTAAAGCCCAACCTAACGTTAAGAAGTGTAAGCATTGTTGCTGTATTGCGCTGCACAACATTTGTAACGTTAATCTTATGTATCGCACAAAAAATCTTGGCTCTGTAAAGTTTACATCGCATTTTTGGACTTTTAGGTTATTCCTTAGAAACCTAAGTAAAATAATTTAACTTACATTGTTTTGGAAAATTCAATATAATGCATTGTTGTCAACAAGCATTCATTGCTGCTACGCGTGGTGATGAATCCAAAGTTTGGTGGATCGAATTCGACACATACCATTCCATGTAGCACGTACTTGAGGAAGAAGCGAAAGTAATAGTGGAGCCATCCCGTGTAAATTATTTGCATCCAAATAGACATTTTTTTAATGTGTGATTGTTTCTAAATTTTTTAAGGAAAGTTGCATATGTATTCTTGGAGAATTTCAGGTAAAAAACTGAGCTGCCCAAAATTTTCCAGTAACGTTCCTGATTTTTTTACAGAGTATATTGAAACAAGTGAATTATCAAGAAATCACAGAAACAAGTTTAGGGCACCCAAGAAGTCAAATTTTCAACAAAAAAATCAAAATTGTTTTATTTGTAATTTTGAAAGTCTCATTTTCTTTCTTTCCAATACTTTTTAAATTTTGTTTCTATGATAAACAGAAGATATTTAAAAATATTTTAAGAACTACGTAGCGATTGTGGTTTGACAAGTTCGATGTACCTTTCCTCAGAACCTACAAGTTTTTAAGCGTGCACATTTTAGCAGTATGTTTCCAACACACGTAACTATACTTTAAAGCTCTATTTAAATGATATGTTAACAACCTAAATATTTATTTCCTTTTTAATTGGAAAAATGTGCTAAATTTTCATAAAACTTGGGTTAATCGGTAAAAAAATTTACTGTAAATTCAAAAAGACACCTATTACTAAATCCAAGCTTCAGTGTATGTAGGGGTGTTTGACGCATAAATTTATGTATGTGGCTATAATAAGTCCTGAGAAAAGGTACATAAAAAGAGATTTTTAACATGGAAAGTATAGGAGTTTCTGAGGGTTTTCGGGTGCCCTTAAGTTAAATGTTTGCTTTTTCAAAATTCAATACAATAAGTTTACTCACTATTAACAATGGCAAAATAAATATAGTATTTTCAAAATACAATAAATAAATTATAAAAAAAAGGAAAGAGAATTTAATTAAGACATTATGAAAAGCATGATGTAAAAAATAGACCAATGAATTAATTGATAAATTCTTCCATTTTTTCACACGTCCAAAAACACAATAAGAAAAAATTTAACATAAAAGGCAATTGCTTTCAACGCACAGGCCAATTTTTATTCTATAACCAAAATTCCTCTCTAGAACATATATTGCAACCATAAAATATTTAAATCTTCTTTCTTATTCAGACTAAATTACCTTAGGTTGCAAAATTAATACTGGTTGCTATGCAAGATTTTTTTCTCACGATATTTAGGATAAAAACTTTTTCATAACACGATGAAATTCCGACGAACAATATCAACGATAAAGTATTTCATCTAATTTTTTGAAATCTAATTTTAGAAATTAATTAAACATAACAATTTCGACAACAGCATTTTTGCTTTCGAGTGTTCAGAGAAGCGGTAAAAATCGATGTGTTCAACTATGCATGAACTATTTTCAAACTTTACCCGTGAACAAACAGGTATTCGAAAAGGTAAACATCTAATTACTACGTGTTTCCAGGTGCCTAAAAGCATGTGAAAGGGAAACATCAATATTTGATTGGTTAAATTGTTCCGTAAAATGTGCATATAGAGTAGGATGGATCAATACCTGGACTGTTAGAATTTTACAGTAAATTACTGTCGCTACATAAGCCTTTATGCAATATTTTTTTAATGGTGTTTCATTTTAAATTGCGTTTTTATTCTTTATACAGGGTGGCCCAAAAGTAGCACAACAGTGAGTTAGGTATACAGTTATTTATACCGAAACAGTTATTTTAATACAGGTTAAGTTTAGTTTGGTTGAATATCGTATCTAAATAGGAGTTATTGGCGACAGGCATCGTAATTAAGAACCATAGTCAAAAGTGACAGCTTTATTTACATTCTTAATCCCGAAGGTGCTCAAATTGTCTACCTTCGACATTGATGCATTCCTGCAACCACCTGGTCCCGTCCTCTGGTGACATTTGCATATTTCTAGAGCATCAAACAAATAAACGGGGCCGGGATAGCCTGGTCGGTAGGTCTAATAAACCGAAGATATCTCGAAACTAAACCAATCGAAGTCCACGAATTGCTACTCTTTGGATAAGATACGCTGTAGCACGGCTTTATTTTTGCCAACCAACAAAACAAAGCACGACTATGTCAAATACCTGTTCTAAACACCCCAAAGTTCTTCCCAATGGTACAACATTAACTGTTAGGCTACTTTTTGGCCACCCTGTATTTTATAATCAATGGAATATTTTGGTTGCTTGGCGGAAAATATAAGTCAACAAGAGTCGAGGAAAGAATGTATGTATAATGTTTGAATGTATAACGAAGCTTAATGTTTGAGTTTGGTATAAGTGATTATTTTGCATTTTAATTACTGAAAAGTTAATTTCTTAAATTCGCTACGTAACACTTGCAAAAAAACTTGTACAACTAGCTTTGTTTAATATTATTTTTTTGGTGTTTCTTATTAAATTGCGTTTTAATTCTTTATATTTTATTATCGATGGAATATTTTAGTTGCTTGGCGGGAAATGTAAGTGAATAAGAATTGAGGAAAGAATATTTTGGGAAAAGTTTGTATGGATATATTTCGGAATATTTTAATTTTAAAACATCAATATTTGATTGGTTAAATTGTCCCGTAAAATGTACATGTAGAGTAGGCTGGATCAATACCTGGACTGTTAGAATTTTACAGTAAATTACTTTCGCTATATAGGCCTTTATGCATATTTTTTTTATGGTTTTCATTTTAATTGCGTTTTTATTCTTTAATTTATAATCAATGAAATATTTTGGTTGCTTGCGGAAAATAGTGAACAAGAGTTGAGTCAAGAATGTATGTATAACGTTTGAATGTATAATACGAAGATTAATGTTTGAGTTTGGTATAAATCATTATTTTCCATTTTAATTACACTGTTAAAAATTTTGTGCTTGGTTTCACCATGATATTGGTTCCTAGTAGCTGCAACGGCTGAATGGTGAAACGTTCCACCATATTTTTGGTATTAGGTTGAACCGTTTCTCGAGTTTTTGTTTCCAAATCCAGAAAAATGATTCAACCAATCACCGAAAAAAAGGTTAAACATTTCACCACACAGCCGTTGCAGCTACTAGGAACCACTATCATGGTGAAAGGAACCAATATCATGGTGAAACCAAACACAAAATTTTTAACAGTGTACTGAAAAGTATAATTTCTTAAGTTTGTGCTACGTAACACTTGCAAAAAACCTTGTACAACTAGCTTTGTATAATATTTTTTTGGTGTTTCTTATTAAATCGCGTTTTTATTCTTTATATTTTATAATCGATGGAATATTTTAGTTGCTTGGTGGAAAATGTAAGTGAATAAGAGTTGAGGAAAGAATATTTTGAGAAAAGTTTGTATGGATATATTTCGGAATATTTTAATTTTAAAACATCAATATTTGATTGGTTCAATTTACCGGTAAAATGTACGCTACATAGGCTTTTATGCAATAATTTTTTTTATGGTGTTTCATTTTAAACTGCGTTTTCATTTATTATATTTTATAATCAATGGAATATTTTAGTTGCTTGGTGGAAAATATAAGTGGACAGTACAATATTATTTTTACAGTGTTTTTTTAATTGCATTTTTATTCTTTATATTTTATAATCAATGGAATATTTTAGTTGCTTGGTGCAAAATATAAGTGGACAGTACAATATTATTTTTACAGTGTTTTTTTAATTGCAATTTTTTTTTATATTTTATAATCAATGGAATAATTTAGTTGTTTGGTCGTCAGACTGGTAGAGAATTAGTAACAACAACAGTTGTTTGGTGAAAAATAAAAGTGAACAAGAGTCAAGGAAATAATTGTTTGAGACGTTTTAAAGTTTTTAGGGATATATTTGGGAATATTTTAATTTGGAGGTGCATTGACAGTGCTTAGTCCAAAAATACGATTTTGTTTGTATCGAAAATTAATGTTTGAGTTAGGTATTTTTTTACGCATTTCATTTACTGAAAAGTAAAATTTCTTCAGTTCTCTAACTGCTGCTTTCGTTTAAACTGATTTTTCTTTTCATCATATTTAAAAATACATTTTAATTGCATGTGTAGTTGTAACAGTATATTTTAATGGAATATTTCAGTTGCTTGGTGGAAAATATAAGTGAACAAGAACTGTGGAAATAATTATTTGGGACGTTTCAAAGTTTATGGATGGATATGAAAAGGTTATAGATAAATATGGATAAATTGACTTTTCTTAATATAAAAATAGGATTTTGTTTGTATGCATAACGAAGATTAATCTAGGAGTTGGGTATATAAGTACTTATTTACCATTTCAAATACTAAAAAGTATAATTTTTTTATATTAAGTTTACTTTTATTATTTTACACTGTTTTCTTATTGGGAGCTTATGAAAAATAGTAAAATTCTTGAAATTAAATCTTTGTTTTAAAGTTTTTGCATAAACCAACACTTACTCAAAAAATTCAAATTAAGATAAACCGTTTTGACTTAGAACGAGACGGCTAACGCCATTTTGCGCGATATTTATTATGAAAAAATATTGTCGGTTCCAATTCCGTTTTTTATATATAAAACAACAAAAAATAACACAAAAAAATCAAGATTTATTGGGGACAATGGCTACAGATAACGAGCGAAGGCTCTTATTTCACTTTTATTACTTAAAAACTTCCAAGAAAAGAGAAAAACTGAGAGGCAATCAAAGAAAAGTAACTAAAACTCTGGGACTAAGACCCCTCTCTATTTGTTCAGGGATGAATATTAAAGGGAAGAAAGTGCTTTTCTTAAGTGGTGGAGCTTTAAGAAAAGACGAGATTCTTTTATTGTGCCATAAAATGGGAGTCCGTATTTCCAGAGATTCACTTGGTAATGAGGTCTGCGTCTGCTCGTGATAAAGGCCGGTCGTTTGTATTTGTCACAATATTCCTAAGATTGGGTCTGTTTTTGTTCGAATGGGGATGGAGTGAATGATTTGGTATTTTGACCCCTGTTTCTCAGGAAAGAACAAATATACTATGTATTGGCTCTACTCATGCTCAAGAAACTCAAGTTAAAGAAATTCGTATGAAATCGTCTTTTTGAGTGGTGACATCGTGAAAAAAATCGTAAAAAATCATCGTCTTCTTAAGTCGTGACATCGTGAAAAAAATCGTTAAAAATCGTCTTTTTAAGTCGTGGCAACTTGAAGAAATTCGTAGAAAATTGTGTTTCTTCATTTCTTGACGACTTGAAGAAATTCGTAGAAAGCGCAGAGGGGAAGTTAAAAGGGACATTGGAGGCTAAGAAGTAAATAGGAAAAAAAATCAAAGGAACGGAGCGGTACGGAAAATACCTTTAAAATTTTATATTTTTTGAGAACGTGCAATATGGTTACCATTGTATTTGATGTTCGTTTCCCATTATAATTGGAATTTCTTATGATTTTTACAGGATTTGATGTACTGTGATGCCATTTGGCAGCATGTAAATTTTGCGCACAATTGGCTTAATTAACGTTATATAGGAAGAAAGTGCGGAGCCTTAAGTGGTGGAGCTTTAAGAAAAGACGAGCTCTTTTATTGTGCCATAAAATGGAAGTCCGTATTTCCAGATAATTCACTTTTTAAAAAGCTCTGCATCTGCTCGTGATAAAGGCCGGTCGTTTGTATTTGTCACAATATTCCTAAAATTGTGTCTGTTTGTTCGAATGGGGATGGAGTGAATGGTTTGGTATTTTGACCCCTGTTTCTCAGGAAAGAATAAATATACTATATATTGGCTCTACTCATGCTCAAGAAACTCAAGTTAAAGAAATTCGCATGAAATCGTCTTTTTGAGTGGTGACATCGTGAAAAAAATCGTAAAATATCGTCTTCTTAAGTCGTGACAGCTTGAAGAAATTCGTAGAAATTGTCTTTCTTAATTCGTGACAACTTGAAGAAATTCGTCTTCTTAAATCGTGACAACTTGGGGAAATTCGTAGAAAATCGTCTTCTTAAGTTGTGACAACTTGGGGAAATTCGTAGAAAATCGTCTTTTTAAGTCGTGACAACTTGAAGAAATTCGTAGAAAATTGTGTTTCTTCATTTCTTGACGACTTGAAGAAATTCGTAGAAAGCGCAGAGGGGAAGTTAAAAGGGACATTGGAGTCTAAGAAGTAAATAGGAAAAAAAATCAAAGGAACGGAGAGGTACGGAAAATACCTTTAAAAATTTATATTTTTTGAAAACGTGCAATATGGTTACCATTGTATTTGACGTTTGTTTTCCATTTTAATTGAAATTTCTTATGATTTTTACAGGACTTGTAGTACTATGATGCCATTTGGCAGCATGTAAATTTTGCTTAATTAACGTTATATAGGAAGAAAGTGCTTTTCTTAAGTGGTGGAATTTAAGAAAAGACGAGATTTTTTATTGTGCCATAAAACGGGAGTCCGTATTTCCAGATAATTCACTTGGTAAAGAGCTCTGCATCTGTCCGTGATAAAGGCCGGTACTTTAAGAAAAGACGAATTCTTTTATTGTGCCATAAAATGGGAGTCTGTATTTCCAGAGAATTCACTTGGTAAAGAGCTCTGCATCTGTCCGTGATAAAGGCCGGTACTTTAAGAAAAGACGAGATTCTTTTATTGTGCCATAAAATGGGAGTCTGTATTTCCAGAGAATTCACTTGGTAAAGAGCTCTGCATCTGTCCGTGATAAAGGCCGGTACTTTAAGAAAAGACGAGATTCTTTTATTGTGCCATAAAATGGGAGTCTGTATTTCCAGAGAATTCACTTGGTAAAGAGCTCTGCATCTGTCGTGATAAAGGCCGGTACTTTAAGAAAAGACGAGATTCTTTTATTGTGCCATAAAATGGGAGTCTGTATTTCCAGAGAATTCACTTGGTAAAGAGCTCTGCATCTGTCCGTGATAAAGGCCGGTCGTTTGTATTTGTCACAATATTCCTAAGACTGTGTCTGTTTGTTCGAATAGGGATGGGGGGAATGGTTTGGTATTTCGACCCCTGTTTCCTCAGAAAGAATGGAGAGACAATACAGGGTGGCCCAAAAGTAGCCTAACTGTTAATGTTGTACCATTGGTAAGAACTTTGGGTTATTGAGAACAGGTATTTGACATAGTCGTGCTTAGTTTTGTTTTTTAGCTAAAATAAAGTCGTAATACAGCGTATCTTATCAAAAGAGTAGCAATTCGTGGACTTCGATTGGTTTAGTTTCGAGATATCTTCGGTTTATTAGACCTACCGACCAGGCTATCCCGGCTTCGTTTATTTGTTTGATGCTCTAGAAATATGCAAATGTCACAGGAGGACGTAATTTAAGGACATTCGTGACAACTTGAATTTGTGTCGTACTGTTTGTGAGAGTGTCGAGGATAGGTTGCAGGAATGCATCAATGTCGAAGGTAGACAATTTGAGCACTTTCGGGATTAAGAATGTAAATATATGTATGTAAATAAAGCTGTCACTTTTGACTATGGTTCTTAATTACGATGCTGTCGCCAATAACTTTCCTGTAGCTCTAGTACTACGATATTTCACCAAACTAAACTTAACTGTATTAAAATACTTTTCTGTATAAATAACTGTATACCTAACTAACTGTTAGGCTACTTTTGGGCCACCCTGTATATTGGCTCTACTCATGCCGTGGCAACTTGAAGAAATATGTAGGAAATCGTCTTCTTAAGGCGTGATAATGCGAAGGAATTCGTAGAAAGCGCAGAGAGGAAAAGTTAAACGAGCCATTGGAGTCTGAAGAGTATCAGTGGGGAAAATTTAATGGAACGAAGCGCTATTGAAAATAACCACGCCTTTCCATTTATTTGAGGATTTACTTAGAAGACACATTAAAAAAAAGTGTAAATGATAGTATCTAATGCCACATTTCTTACTAAAAAGAATTTTTAAAATCAAACGAATTGAGCTTAAATTACAACATATCTTATAAAGGACATACGGACAAAAGGTATAAAAGATTAGTCTCTCTGATGTCATATCTTTCAAACAAAATAAAAGATTCTTTTTTAAAAATTGGACTGTTAGAACTAAGTTGAAATGGACCGCCATAGGATAAATACACAGACGTACAAAAGTATAACAGACGGACAAAAGTATAAAAGACAAGTCTTCGATATCAGACAATTGAAGAGTTCAGGGGAGAACCCCTTCATCGACTAGGAATCCGTCTGTATCAGATCTATTTGGCCACGATAACGAGTCATCACCTAAACTGGTGTGAAGAAACTAGTTTTGCCTTGGTTCTTATCACGCGGGAGGGAAAAGAACCAAGGTAGAAACTGGTTTCTTATTTCCACTACTTGCCAACAGACCTCAATTACGGCCTACTCAACTACTAAGGCCAAAGAAGCTCTCCCAAACACGCTCGGGGACGGAAATTTTGACGTCATAGTTCCGAGTGACGTTGTTCCGAGGATGAAGATAACCGGTCTCGAAACCTTTTCGGAACCACTCGTTCACGGCTGACCACATTTTTACGGTTTCGAATGCGTCCGAACTAGTTTCTCGATCTTCGGCACTCGGAACAGTGACTTCAAAAATTCCGTCTACGTTCATGTTCGGGAAAGCTTCTCTGGCCTTGTTATTGAAATTGGCCGTGGTCTGTATCAGATCTGTTTGGCCATGATAACGAGTCATCACCTAAACTGGTGTGAAGAAACTAGTTTTGCCTTGGTTCTTATCGCGCGGGAGGGAAAAGAACCATGGTAGAAACTGGTTTCTTATTGCCACTACTCGCCAACAGACCTCAATACGTAAAGGTTTCCAGTCAACGAAGGGTTTTATCTCCTGGACTCATTTTTAATTAAAAGAGACTTTTTGAAATCGGACGGTAAACACAGAATTTGAAAGGATATGTACTGACACATGAATTGTCGGATGGACAAATGGAAATCACCACAAAGTCAATACCTACACTTATAAAACAAACGAGCGGTTTTAACTCAGTCTGAGTTAATTTCCACTCCTTTCCGTGCCGAAAATGCACTTCCCCTATAGGAGTGGATTTCACTCTCCCTTTTTTCCATACTTTCCATTTCCATTCATTCCATACTTTCCATTTTTATAAAAAAATCTTCTGAAAAAAAAATGAGAATAGGCTAACAATACACATATCAGAAGCAGAACAACAGCTTTACCAATAACACGTAAATACTTATTCACATAATGGTTGGACCTCTTTCTGTCAAAACGAAAATAAAGATGAGCAAAATTATGAAGAATACGCAGATGGTGCTCCAGTAATGTAAAATGGTTTGAGCTTTCGTGATTATTGCAGTTCTAGTTCAATAACTAAAGTTGCAAAATCAAAGTTACACTCTTAAAACAAAAGAGTGAAATTCACTCCTATAGGAGAAGTGCATTTTCGGCACGGAAAGGAGTGGAAATTAACTCGGACTGAGTTAAAACCGCTCGTTTGTTTTAAAAGTGTAGGTTTGTTTCAGAAGTACATTTTTAATATTTAGGACATTTTTGTAATTGGAAACCAGATGTTGAAAAGCTTAAAATCTCTATGGTAATTTAAACAAAATTGTATGTGATATTTTAGTTAAATAACTAATAAGTATTTAATATATGCTTTCATGTCCTTATAATCATCGGATTTTTTTTCAGAACAATCTGTAAATTATTTTTAATATGTTTATATTCTTAAATTAAGAGAATTGAAGCATCTTACTATCTAACTGGTACAAAAATATAGATGTAAACTAGTTTTAAACATAAATAGGTTAAAATCATTATATAAATTTTAATTTATGAATATTATGTACTGAAAAAAAAATTATACTTTAGCTATCTTTTATCCCCACATACAAAAATGAATCTTTATTAATACTCTTTTATTCAAACACAAATTAGAAATAAAATTCAGTTTTAGTTGTGATTTTGTCAAACAATAGCTTCCGAATTCCAGTTTCAAATTTATTACCATTTTCACATACTACTCAATCATAATTACAATTTTTTGTACCCTAGTTTAAGAAATTTCAGCCGTTTTATTTTGTCTTCATCTGATTGTTCCGCGCGTTTTATAGCTCCGCCCGTGGTCGTGGCTTCTGTGCAAGGAAACTATGAGTTTAACTATATATAGTATACTCCTCAGCTCAACAGCCCATTACTGGGCCAAGGCCTGCCGTGCACAATTTAGCTTTCGTGACAAAGGGCTTTGGGGTGCTAGGCATATGTCCAGGTTAGGTGGTTTAAAAGTTTGCAGGCTACTTTAAGTAGTACTTTAGCATTGAATCAAAGTGATTTATCTACAAACGAAATTTTAGGATCCTGTATTCAAGACATGTGTTCACGAAATTTTAAGTGTCTGTGACAAGAGCGAGTTCACCAAAAAATGAAACTGCAGTAAATTTATTTTGCTAGACTATAATAATTGTTCAAAACTAACATTGTTTATATTTATTTATATAGTTAAACTCATAGTTTCCTTGCACGGAAGCCACGACCATGGGCGGAGCTATAAAACGCGCGGAGCAATCAGATGAAGACAAAATAAAACGGCTGAAATTTCCTCTTCATTTGATTGTTTCGCGCGTTTTATAGCTCCGCCCGTGGTCGTGGCTTCGGTGCAAGGAAACCATGAGTTTAACTATAGGAAATTATATTTTAATTCGAAATTTTACTCATTAAAGACGATTGACAAGAAAATTTGAAAGAAAACAAGATTTCTGCTTAATGTTAACTAATGAAATAAAAAAAACTCCTCAGCTCAACAGCCCATTACTGGGCCAAGGCCTGCCGTGCACAATTTAGCTTTCGTGACAAAGGGCTCTGGGGTGATAGGCATATGTCCAGGTTAGGTGGTCAGTCTCACGCGGGACCCCCAGTGTTTAGTTCCCAAGCATGCTTGGCACTCATTTTATCGACCCACTTAAGAGATGAAAGGCTGAGTCAACCTTGCCCAATCCGGGACACGATCCCCGGACCTGTGGCGTGGCAATGCGAAGCACTACCACTAAGCCCCTAGTCCTCAATAAAATATAAAATAAAATATTAATCAAATTATAGTACTGAACAGTTTATGTTGGAAAAATTAATGAACACGGATAACGAATTAAAAAAATCTAATTTAACTTTTTTATTTGGTTAGGAAAGTGTTAATGGTCAAGTTGTGATTCATAAATGGGTCTTTAATGGGATTTACGACGGCTAATTAGTTACCCTGGAAGCATACTAACTTGGCCCGGATGGCTGAGTGGTTTGGACCATTAATCTAGCAGTCTGCGCGCTGTAACGGGTGCGGGTTCGATTCCCGCCTTCGCCCTGGGTGCCCTCCTTTCTCTGTGACAGTAAAAATTCTTTCTGTGTCTGTCTTACTTGACGAAGGCTTATATAAGCGGGTCTCTGATCAAGCACACAAGCCGGAATATATATGTACCTACCCATACCCCCCTAGCATACTAACATGGGATCCATATGGACTACCCCACGTAAGCTCATTTACAATGATGTATTATTTATAATTACCTCTAAGGAAATTACTAAAAATAAGGAAACAGTTAAATTTTATGTGGTAGGATGATATTAAATTATCTTTAAAACATAATTTAATATTTAAAACATAATTATATTATATAAATATTAATTCCTGTATTCTATAATTAATTTCGACTCAACATAGGTAGCCATAATAATATTTATGGTTTTCCCACACTGCCTTATGTTGATCGACGTTACTTTATTGGTTTGATAAGAATCGTAAGTGGGATTCACACTGACTATTGATGGGCTAGCCATAAAGGTTATTAAGGGCTAAACCGCAACTATACTACCAATGATATACAAATACAAAATTTGTCGACCAACAACAGGCCAGAAGTCCAGCAAGGTTGGTCCAAAATAAATCTAATACATTACCAGTTTCCAATGAACGTCAAGTTTCTTCTTAAAGTCTTCTACTCTCTTCGAATGCACAACATAATCCGGTAAAGCATTCCACTCGTTGACAACTCTATTGTAAAAATAATATTTTCTTACATCCCTTCTAAAGCTCGATTTATTCAATTTCTGATCATGTCCTCTGGTCCGGCTATTTAAGGTAAAACCTAAGCCCTCCATGTCTCCCTGTTTTATGAACTTGAATAACTGTATTAAATCACCCCTAGCTCTCCTGTTTTCTAGGGAATACACGTTTAAAGATCTTAATCTGTTATCATAATCAATACCAGATAGACCCTTAATAATTTTTGTAGCCCTATGCTGAACTTTTTCAAGCAACTCTATATCTTTTCTGAGGAAGGGAGACCAAAACTGAATATGTTGATACATTGTCAATGTATCAACTGCATTACCAGCCACACCGCTTCAAACGCCACCTAAAAAAATAAAAATGAACGATGTCAAAAATGCGGGAATTATTCCTACACACTGATCGATACAACCAGCCAGCGCAAACCTGCAACATGGAGGTTTCAAGGAGGGCCCGGGTCTTTTGGGACCACAAAAGGGCGATAAGAAGGCTCGGATATCTTTTGGGAGGGCATCTGTGGCAACAGGAAAGTTTGGGCAGACGATATTTTTCCTCAATTCTTTCCGGTTTCGGGGTAGATCAGCGGAAAGGCCTAGTTTCGGGAGAAAAGTTACACAGGGAACTTTTATTTTTTTTATCGTTTTTTTCTTCCTCCCGTGGGTGTTTATGGATGGGGTTACGTCATCTTAAAAAGCAATAGGTCCTCTGGAGGTTTAGGGTAAACGCAGGATTCTTTGGCAGGAGTTTAATAAACTTTTGGAAAGATTAAAGAGGCTGAAAAGTGAGTTTAGGGATGTGTTTGGTGTGTAGATCGGTTTAAAATGAATGAGTGCTGTGCAGTTAAATGATAATATTTCTTTCTAAAGGGGGCCTGCTGTTTTGGTGTATCAAACGTTTTGGTCTTGGTATGGTGCTAAGAAACCAGGCGAGATTTCTAAATTACAACTATGCAGGCAAGACCAAACTGCTCTCTCCAGATTCAGGACGGGACACACAAAGAGTTTGAAGGTTGAGGCCGGAACCAAGCTGTTCCCTGACTACCCCAACTGTCGTGGTGGTGCTCAAGTCAGTCCCGAACACATACTCCATTGCCTCGGTTTGACGTGGAAGGACATCAACGACGACCCACTTTTATTTTTGGACTTTCTCAGGGTCACAAACGTTATGGAACTGGTCTAATTTTGACCAAGGGATATGTAAAAAAAAAGCTTTTTGGCGATTCGACATGCTCATCAGTTCTCCCGAACTAAGAGCCATTTTTTGTGGACCATATTCTAGACGGCTCTCGCTACAACTTTTGACGTTCAGATTACAATGAAAATGAATTTTCTGTTGAAGTGAAAGTATGCCGAGATTTTTATTTTTGCAAGAGAACCCAAGGCAAATGGGTACTCAAGGGATTTGCTGCATGCCATATAATCATATGACATGCGCGCCGAAGCTTTTCTCATACTGAAAAAAATCTGACGACTCAACCGGAGTTACTCGTCCAGATTATGATCCATGTCGAATATGAAAACCAGCACCTGACGCAAGCAAGACAAACAAAAAAAACCTAGTTGATGTATTTTTTTTATGAAGTAACGAAATCCTAATATATTTTTTATCCACTCTAAACAAATGAACTCTACCCCTGACCTAAAACAAATGAATTTAAACACTTTGAATAAATTGTAATTCTATTAAACGATTTTTTTAATGCGATTATCCCTACATTAACAGCCCCTTTGAAACTTTCTTAGAGTTTTATCACCCCTCCAGGAGTGAATTAAAACTCCTCCGAGAGCTACTTTACAATACAACGACCAGAATAAGATAGATCAAGTACCTAATGCTAAAAAGAAATGATCGGGTAGGCCTAACATGATTAAAATTGAATTAGCGAAAATGCTTCTATTTTTGGCTTTTTATCTTTGATTTTGGTGTAAATTCGATCCTGCTTTTTGAAGTAGTAAATAGTTTTTGGAAAGTTGTTACGATCAACACACTTAAATTTTTCTATATCAATATGATTACACAAAAAAAAGCTGTATTTTATTAAAATTACCTCATTATTAAAACCTTTAGGCTTAAAACCCGCCAAACCATTGCTCCAAAACTGCTGTGACTTGGGAGTCCATGTAGTTAAAGGGTAGTTATTGCTAGCATCATACATTAGTTTCCTTTTTTCAACAAGATTACATAAAAATATAGATACGTAATAAAATAAACATAAACTCCATAATTATTTCCAGCCATTGGTCTTGAAAACACACCAAATCCTTTCGCCAAACTCACACGTGACTTACCTCCATTTTAGGGTAAGTGCTTTTCAGGTTTGCCGATGTGTGTGTGCTCACAACAGAGGTCTTTGCTCCATTCACATTCACGTCTTCTAAAAATCCCATTTAAAAAGACTAACTTTGCCTTCGGAAGATGGATGCTAATTGTAGGCCCGGAGATTTAATATCTGTTCTCTGCCACAGTTGATTATCGGGTAGAGAGTTGAACTGCTTGGATTTCACATCTTTTCTTTTTATTCGATTAAACTTGGTCTTGAGTGGTCTTGTTTCGTCGTAGAATCGTTGAGAATGGAAGAGCTTAATGGAAGAACGTGCTAAGTGACATTTTCTGAAAAATTTAGATTTTTGTGTCAATGAGCATGGTATTCCCTACTTTATTAACAAAGTACTCCCTTTTCATAACTTTTAAGTTAAGTTAATTTTTTACCTGCCGTTTTTAACGTATTTAAGTGCAAAAGAAAAACTTTCAAGCTCATTTTCTCGTTTTTGCCTTTTTGTCACTTAGCACGTTCTTCCACTAAGCTCTTCAATTATTTTTGAGATTTTGTTAAGTTATTTTAAAACATGGAGAGAATTAGATGCCACAATGCCGTACAGATGAAAATCAGAAAATTTAATTATTGCTCGAGGCAGAGTACTAAAAATAAAACTGATCTTTTTGCTAAAATTAAAAATTGCTTGCTGAACTATTATGTGTCCATGTTTTGTAAAATTGTATTATAATTTGTTAAAAATAGCAGAGTAAAGCAGAGGTTTGGAAGAAAATGAACAGTCAAAAAGTTAACTTCGATGAGATTTTAAGTGAAGGTTTTGCTATGTAAAATGTATGTTGTTATAGAATTCTTTGATACTTCAAAACTGCATAAAATAGGAAATGAACAGTTTCGCAAAAGTTTTTAGTGAAAACAAAGCTTTAAGGTATTTCTACAGTTTCAGTTGCTTAAATGAAAACAAGCATAGGTTTGTAACAGAATATGTTTCTTGGACCACTTCCACGCAATATTTGAGCTCAGCAGAAAAAAAAGCGTCAAATAAAGCTTTTGATTCTACATTAAACGTTTGCATGCTAAATTTAGCTAGTTTTATTTATTTTATTATTACTTTACATTAAAAAAATAATCATTATAGTTTGCGAAATTTATTTATATTTCAATGAATAAATATGTAATATTCCGCTCCCCTAAATAGAAGCAATGCATTTCATATCAAAATACAACAATATTTAACAATCTATCATCTTTCTGATATCTTCAATGTTTTCTAATTTTGATGCCCTGAATTTTTTTAAGCATCACACTTGTCTGGAGCATTTGTAGTTTGGGCTATGAAAGTAGGTGATGGACGGACGGATAGAATTAGTCTGTATAAAAGCTTTCACTTTTTGCGTTATAAACATAGTGTGGAAACTAAGAGCATTTCAAGAAGTATTTGTAACTGTTACCGTTAAAACCCGAAATCAGCTAAAACTAGAATTAACTTGTGAGAACTAGTTTTAACCGATGCCACTAGTGAAAACTAGTTGCCTCTAGCTAAAACTAGACCCCCTATCTAATACAATTTTTGATCAATTGTATCGGTTAAAACTAGTTGTAATTAGCAAAAACTATACTTATCTAACTTGTTTTAGATAAAACTAGAAATAACTGCGAATGCTTGACTTTTAATTTATTGTGAACGTTAATTTCTTTAAAAAGAATAGGTAATACGATTTGTTTGTTGTTGCAAAGGGCTGTTGCACTAGTTGTTTTACTGAGAAATTTAAAATCTCCACTTTACTTTATAATTAAGCATGAATCCATCATTAAATGTCTGAAAAGAGGAATTTTATAATCTTATTACGACAATGAAGTCCTTAAAACGCACTATACTGACCTTAATGGAGAGTCTTCCAATAACCGAAACACCTGCATTGCATTTCAACACAGCTAATACAAACCTATTATCGTAAATCGTACGATTTTCCGTTAATTCTAGTTTTATCTAATATAAGTTTTTATAGTTAAAACTATTTTAAACAAAACTAGTCGTTATGAAACTAGTTTTTATAGTTAAAACTATTTTAAACAAAACTAGTCGTTATGAAACTAGTTTTTATAGTTAAAACTATTTTAAACAAAACTAGTCGTTATGAAACTAGTTTTTATAGTTAAAACTATTTCGTCAAAACTAGTATTAACTGGGGATAAATGGTTTTAGCTAGTGGAAACTAGTTTTAACTAATAGTCTCAGTTAAAACTAGTTTTCACTAGTTAATTCTAGTTCTAGATGATTCCGGGTTTTAACGGTAACATAACTATGTTTAATGAATTATGAGAAACTGTAGTGTAAGTAGTCGAAAAAGTTTTCTAGCAATTTTGGAAGTATAATTACAGTTGATTCTTAATACCTTAGATACTTTTGGTAAAACTTAGTCTTCTAGTTTCATTAATAACATGAACTCGACTGAATAACATAGCTGTGGCTTGGAAACATAGCTTATTCCTGCCAGTAATCGACTTAAAAACAAAAACGGTAGTATAGTCTGGCTGCCACAACTTAGCATCCCAAATATTTTGATTGTGGAACAGTCCACTTCGAAAAAAGGTAAGGAAGGTTTTGGTTTTGGGCAAGAGTTACTATGTTTGGCGAATCATTGCTTTTATGGGCGCATATTTCTTTAAGGTTTACAAACAGATTGTCAATTGAAGGCTAGATCGAACTTGCATCGGGTTCACTCTTATATGGATTAATGATCAAGTTAAGATAACAAAGAAATACACGTATAATCGCTAACTGCTACCAGCAATCAATAACAATCCTCTATCGCCGATAACTGATGTGTAGTTCTAGTGTGATACATTATTTACAATCGAACTCGACCAACAATCCCCTCTTCTTGCCAAACGCCTTGATCTGGAAACCCTGCCTCCTTCGGCTTAAAACCTCAATTCAAAGTGGAATCTTCCACAATCAAAATATTTGGGATGCCAAGTTGTGGCAGACAGACTATACGAAAGCTGAAGTAACTTATTTCCACAGTGAGTATCCTTTACGTAAAGTATTGGTTACCGAGGCAGCTACATAGCAAAATGAATCTTACTATATAAAATAATTACACAATATACAAATACTTTCTCTAAAATAAACTTCTCAACTTATACTTGTCTCTGTATTTCACTCCATCCAAGAACCAAAACTTCGAGTGAGTTAAGACTGGGTATTGGTAAACCCTCAAGCAACAAAATATGAGTATATAGCTAATTTTCTCCAGTCACGCGAGTGAAGTCGACAAGAAGAGGCATGTCATTTAGTACAGCAACCCCTCGTTATATCGCGCTGCCCGGGAGACAAGCATAAAACCGCTATATATAACCGAATGCGCGATATAACGAGCGACTTGATAAATACTATACCTTTGATGTATTTATGGTATCAATATAGTTTTTAAACTAAAGCACAGTACGTATTTGAAAGATAAAACAAACTAAATCATTTTAAATAATATAACTAAGTACTCTAAAAAAAAGAAATAAAATTTAGAAAGGACTTATTATTATCAATTACTATATACATTATTGCACAGGCATACTAGACACATTTCACTCATTTTCTATTAAAAAATCCATCTATAGTAGGTTGTTTTGATTTTTCTCGTAAAATCTGTTTTCCGGCAAATATCAAAGAACGTATGTTTATTATTTATTTTGAGGAAAGTACACATTGAAAAAAAAACCAGGGGAAAAATTGGGAGACATGATACAAGGCGCGATATATCCGAATGCGCGATATAACGAGGCGCGATATAGCGAGGGGTTACTGTATTTACAAATTCCAAATTTATCATTTGGGCAGAAATGATGCTAATTTTTCTTATTTTATATTTTCCTGGGATATTTGGCTAAATTTTATATTTTATGGAGAGAAAATGTCTAAAGTATTGAGTTCGTTGTAAGAGAGGAGCAGGGATTTAAGTTTTGTTAAGTAAAGGATTTTAAAATGACTAAGCAGTGTGTTGAGGCAAGTAGGAAATAAAAAGGAATGCTGGACTACACTAAAAATAGTATTGCTTCAAAATCAAAAAAGAATATTTTGCCAAGAGAGGTTATCAAAGAGATTATTTACAACTTGGTCTTCATCTTAAGGAACCTTTTGGTGGACATGGGCATTTGTAATATCTTCGACAACAATACACTTTATTAAAAAAAGGGTACTAATTTATTGCTCTAAAAATATCAACATAGGGCTACAAAAATTATAAATGGATTTTCTAGTATGGAATATGGGAAAAGATTAAGATCATTAAACATGTATTCTCTGGAAAACAGGAGAACAATGCAGGATATTTAATACACTTATTCGAATCCATGAACAGGGAGACAGGAAGATTTAGGATTGAACTCAGAGAAGAACAAGTGGAGATAGTTTCAATTTAAAGAAATCATGCTTCAGGTGAAGGTAAGAATACATTATTTTGACAATAGAGTTATTAATAAGTAGAACGATTTACCGGAGTATGTTCTGCATTCAAAGGGAAGGGAATAATTCATGAAGAATCGAAACAATTATTTGTGTCTGGTAAACAAATATTAAGTTCTTTGACCAACTTTGCTGGTCCTCTGGCTTCTTGTTGGTCCCAAATTTTAAGTACTTGTAATTTTAATCGCAGATACTAAAAATAAATGGAGAGTTTCGTAAGATTTTAGTATAAATAACGATATTTTGATATTATATTTATAATTAAATACTATGTTAAAAGAAAATGTATATATTATTGATTAAAACATTTAAAAGTATTCTTCAATTGTTGTACAACATGATAATCACCCCAAAGATAGATATAAGTTACCAAACTTAGTAGCATTATTTCGCTAATTCATTGATTCACATGGCGTCCACCCAACCACTCAGTATTAGATTCTCGGTTTGTTTTATTCGCTTCGTCACCAAGAACAACGCCACAAATTGGCGACAAGGCGAACATCAACGGCACAATTTTACGACAAGACAAACTAAATAGATACACGCCTGCTCGTTAATTACGCAAAACTATGCACAGATACGGTGGTCCGATTAGTCCGGGACTTACTTTTCACTCCCGCCCGGACCCTGACTTTCGATATTGCTCAGGAAGCTAGTCCGGCCAGGGAACAATGGCCGTATCGAGCATAGAGTTTAGAAGCAGTGGGAGATGCTGCCGGGCAAAAACTAATACAAAAACCGGTGCGCCAAGTGAAGCCATCGATCGCTTTGTAGTAAGCCCAAACAAGCGCTCTCGGCGAAGTATTTGGCGCTATTTTGCAGTGGAGTTTGCATTGGATTACTACATCGACTTGGCGATTTCTGACTCTCATAAAAACTGCCGGGTGTCCGACTTTCAAATTGTAATAGTATTGTGGTTGAAGTGTAATTGTAATGTGGTTGAAGGTGACGAATAAAGAATGTACCGCTTGTACCGCTACATCGCTTTCACAGTTGCAGGCCGTTGCTTCCATTACTCCGGACTTGCTGCAGACAGTGTGGGAAGAATTGCATTTTCGTTTGGATGTGTGCCGTATCACTAAAGGCGCACACATTGAGCACTTATAGGAAAAACTAGGTTAGTTTTCCTTCAATATCATGTATGATTTGTTATATTTAGTATAAAATAAACTCCTGTAATATACCATTAAAACTCGGACATTCTTTTACTAACACCCTCTATAATTACAACGCAATTTTCTTACCTGTGAAAGGAATTGCTACCATTTTGTGTAAATTCAGATCTCGTGCAACAGCCTACAACTGCGCAAACGGTCATTTTTTGATTTTTAATAAAGGCCTAATCTTAGGCTTACTTGGCTTAATCATAAAGAATAAAATCAGGCGTTTTTCCATGAACTAACAATGAATGAGTGATTTGTTTGGGCTTACTAGGGTTATACTTGGCGACTTTCGGGCGGCTTCACTTTATTTCGCGCCAAGCATCTCCATCTTCTTCTTAACTCTATGATATCGAGGCACTAGTAGGGGAGTGCGGTGGCGACCGTTTCCGCTCGTAATGGGGGCCAAACCACGGAGTTGACGATGTATGAGGACACTTCCTTTTCCTTTAATGGCTGGTTTCTCTGTCTATTGGTTGCATAATATATGGTCGTTGGTAAGTCAGATGGGTCCTCTAAAAGATTCTGTTTACAGAAAAGAGTGATGTTATTTCAAGTAAGCTTCAGTTTATCTAGGGTCTTGTCTATCTACAGCGAAATTTTTTTATGCTAATATAAACAAATAGTTCATAAACTACTTCAAACTACTTTTTTAAGCTAACGATTAACTTATGTAATAGTAATTAACAGAAGCTGTTTTAAACTGTTTATCAGTCTATATTTGAATTAAAAAACTAGCAGCTATCTAATGGACAATGGGAACGGCCACGCCTGCAATGACGTCACAGCTACGTTAAACTTCGTCTTAAATCCGACAAACAAACCACCCAGCAGATAATTCATCTAAACTACAATGATCACGCCTACAATGATGCCACAGTTAAGTCAAGCGTTGTTTTCTTGCCCACAAACAAAGCAAGCTCCGCCCAGTTCGAATCGTCCATGTTTCAAATCATCAATACACAGTTTACCAACAGTATAATGAAAAAAAAAGATTTTTTTCGTTGATTTAATGTTGCACAAGAGGTACAAAAAAAGCTAGTGGTGACCCGCCTGTAATTTTGAGCCATGGCCAAGTGACAAAGCCGACAACTGAACTGACGTCGAACACAAATTTATAGCTACATTAGAGCACGGCATATTCAACGTGCACTCTTCCCATATACTACAACGCTATCCGCTACATCACGTTAGCCCTAAAAAGAAACAAATGAGTCCAATCTTTAAGAGATACTTTCTTTTGTTAATAATTAATAATTATCTAAAAAATTTATTAATATTTATCTAAAAAAAAAAAAGAACCTATCAATGGAACTTCCTTATAGAAATAGCCCATTTTACATCAAACAATTCAAATATTTCAGCAAGGTTCATCACATGCTGTTATTAAATTTTCATCGAAGGTGAAATATTCTAAATATGAACAGAACATAGCATATAACTCATTGCCATTCATTTCTTTACCCTTTCATATGGAACATTTCTCTTTCTAAAGACAAAATATTCCATGACATTCCTAGAATGGGCTTCCTGATACGAATCCCTATTCACTCATCTTCCACCCACGAAAAGAACTATCTTTTGTTCCCCAAAAACTTGATCGGTATTAGTCCTCATTAACTAAGCACGTGCTCATAGAAGGTTCTGCTTTAAGAACAGTTAGTAATGAAATTGTTTTTTTACTGGATGACTTTATAAGGCTGCAGAAGACCGTATGGGCAACAACTGACTTATTCGAAGATTGATATTTTAGGTTAGTTTGAATTATCGTCGCACTAGAGATACACGAGGGTTATTGGCGACGGGCGTCGTAATTTAGAACCACAGTCAGGTGACGAGCCGACACCTGAGTAGGCACCCAACGTAACCGTTAAGGGCGACATCGTACGCAGCATTTGAAATTTTAGGGTATGGTTTGGTTCGAACGTTCCGAACGTCTCCGAAAAAAAGTATAAACGCACACGGCCAAATATACGTTTAATGTTCCGAACAGGTATCGTTAATTTCTTTCGGAACAGCCGACAATCCAAGCCGGACGAATAATGTAACGTTCCACAGAGCTTCTCTGGCCTTAGTAGTTGAGTCGGCTGTCTCTGAGCTCTTATCTCTATGGTTATGCGGCGATGATGCATAGGTTAGCGAGATTGACTACCATGCTCTCAACCACGGTTATTTGGAGATCTGGTAGATGGTCAAAGACCACTCAATCCTTCACTCTTCCACGATTGATGATTGAGTACCAAATTTGAGGACTATACAAACTAGTTGTAAAACGCACACCAACTACTACTACTACTATTACATATATATTCGGGCTTGTGTGCTTGATCAGAGTCCCGCTTATGAAGCTTTCGTCAAGTAAGACAGACACAGAAAGAATTTTTTTACTGTCACAGAGGAAGGAAGTACACCCAGGGCGAAGGCGGGAATCGAACCCGCACCCATTACAGCGCGCAGACTGCTAGCTTAATGGTCCAAACCACTCGGCCATCCGGGCCCCACCACAAAAAGATACCACCAAGGCGAAGAACTAATTGATTCGCTTTGTATACTACGATATATTTGTTATAATCTAGATGGCTGGTAGTAACTCAGTAGTAAATCAGCGCCATGGTATTCGAGGTTGTGTGTGCGTATGCATAACATCGCTGCACTTAGTTGGTTAAATATAGGTGTAGTTGCAGAACTCACATTCTTCAAAGTATAACTAAGATACATGGTATTTTCTGTTCAGTGGCGACTTTTGACAATTGGACAAAAAAGGAAAGGACCCTATATTTTAGTTATACTTCGGAGATTGTGAGGTTTGCAACCAGAATCATCGTTTGTTTGGAAGTGAACTGGGTGTCCCTTTTCGAACAATCTACTCGGCATCACAATAACTATAGTTATCATCGTCACAGGCCCAAATGCTACAAAAACGAAGATTGTCGCCTAATGGAACCCTGGGTCCTTTACCTCATAGGCAGGACCTGATCTAGGATAACACGGACTACAGGCAGAGAAAATATTAGGGGAACCTAAAAGAAACTTTTGTGTATGATGGATCGTATAATGTTTTACGTCTGAAACAAAAATTCTAGGATGCCTTCGGGCCTTTTGGAAGATTGGCCTTGCTCATATGTCTAGGCAGAATTTAACGTTACAAATCATATAGAATCGGTGATGAAGATCGGCACCTTCTTTTCTTTAACTATTTCATTAGCGTACAGGAGGGGGGCGATGACCGGAAAAACGCCCCGAATAATCCACGGAACATCGGATGTCGGGGAGTAAGAATGTTCTTTCTAGAATTAGAATGTCCCCATTCATTCGGTCTTCTTTCTGTCGGGAGATAATTCCAGTGACTTCGTTGTGTGGCACGACCGAAGAGGAGGTAAGAATAAAGATGGAAGTGGTGCCTGATCATAAATAAATGCAGAAACAGGTTCGGTAAGAGAAGGTATGATCGCAGCTGCAATAAGCCCAAGGAAGTGATTGGTTATTTATTTGGTGCTACAGGTTGCATAAAATACAAATGCAGCAAATGCAGTAGAAACTACATTATCCGAATCGATTGGGACTGAACCCCAATTCGGATAATTGGAATTGTCCCAAATAAAGAATGCATTTTTATTGGTTTAACTTGATGCGGTTAAAATGGGAGAAACGCTTTTAAAGAAAAAGAGCTCTTAATTCGAAGAAAAGGCAAGTATTTTTCTAGTTAAGCGTATGGATGGACGCATGGACGGGTGAGAATGATACCACTGGAGTCGTGCTGTTGGAGTTCGGATAATTGAAGTTGAGTATAGAAGTAGCTTGGTATAGAGGCTGGAAGGGACACTATAGGCTTTTTCTAGGCAGTATACTATTGGCCAAGTTGGCGTTTAATTACCTTTGGGCTATGAAAAGGCGATTTCGCCAACTAACTAAAACTTTTCGTTTCGTGACAGTATACGCTCTAGTTCAAGTCGATATTGACTGACCATTAGATTGTATAACAATTGGCGACTTTCAGAAACCAGACGGATTCACATTTTTGGCGCCAAGTATATCTCCATCTTATTCTAACCTTAATAGGAGAATGTGTTTCGTTTATTGCTGTGTTGGGTATTTTCTTTTTATATGGGATATAAGAATGAATGTATTAGGAATGTGCCCATATAAATGAATCCATTGTTACATGATTCGATAAATGTTAAAAAAAGGGGTCAAGTCTATATAAGAATTCCCCTCTTCGCTTCTTGAAAGAACAACATGTTAGTAAAAGAAGAAGAGCTTACGGAAATGTCCGTGTGAATTACATTTTACACTTAAGCACGGTCTACTCAACTTACAAGGCCAGAGAAGCTCTCTCAATTACATGCGTGGGAGGAAAGTTCGTCACTTTTCCGAGTGCCGAATATGAAGAAATCTGGTCTCGGAATCTGTTCGGAAACACTCGGTTAAGTCTGATTATAGTTTTTAGGGTTACGAGCAGTTTCAAACAGGTTTCTTCATCTTCGGCACTCGGAACAGTGACGTCAAACTTTCCGTCCTCGCACGTGTTTGAGAGGGTTTCTCTGGCCTTCTATGTAGTGTAGACCATGATTTAGGGATTCCTATATTGGATATTTGAATGCAAATTAATTTGTAAATTTCATAAACGTAATTTGGAACATTTGCATTTCGCCGGTTAAGCGATATAATCGCCTAAAATGTACAGCTGCCACCATATGGAATATTTTTAGTGGTAACCATTAACTGTGTATACTGTGGTAGTTTAACTATGAATACTGTGTTTTGTCACTAGAAAATTCCACATGACGGGATTTGCGTAAGCGAAATGCAAAGGTATCCATATGTTTTCTTCTATTTTTTAAGTATACAGTTTTTAATACTAGAATATGATCTATTTTGAATTGTAAAAGCAAGCAATTTCTTTTAAAATGCCAAATATTTAGGTTACGGTACACATATTTGAGTATTTTTGTGCTTTAATTTATTTTCTAAAACTATTTTTATCTTTTTAAGTGCTTCAAAAATAGAAATATGAACTAGCAAATAAAATTTTAGAAAATGCAACAAAATGGGCATTTACAAATTATAAGAAAAGCTACCGCAAAGCAACGCATACGAATCATTTCACCCAATAGTAAAATTCACGAAAGCGCAAACGAAATGAACCGAAGATAAAGTATTCGAAAAAAAGAAAACCCGAAAAAGATAATGAAAAAAACTTTAGTGTTTATCATTAGCTTGTTTCAAGTGCATTAATACAGAAAACAGGCCATCTAATTAGGATTTTTCACTCTTTTTCTGTTCGGGATTTTTCATTTCTATTTTCTTTCGAAAGAATCGCGAAAAGGTTTTCTCTTTTCATTCTTACAAACTGAAATGAAAAGATTTCTTAAAAAAGATGTTAGAGACGGTATTTTTTGAAAGACGGTGATTATTTAAAACTGTTGATTTTTTTTTACTGAAGTGTTTCTTCTGTTTTTTAAAGATTTTTTTGTTTTTTTACAATAGTTATGTTTCAGTTTTTGAGTGGCAATAGAGATACTGAGTAAAAATAAAATCCTTTTCAAGCCTCGATAGGTGAATCAGTGTTATGTGGGAACAAATATAACCAATCGGAGTACCGATCTAAGGGAATCTAGGATTGAAAGCTGGAAGGACATACGTCACCTGAAGCAAGTCAATTGTAAAACTTGTACATGTAAAAAAAATCCTACTTTTTGATCTTCGATGTTTTTTTTTAGTTTGAATCATGAATTTTCGACTATTATAAAATGACCTTCTTTTTAAGGTTGTTTGATAGTTTGTTTTTCCCAACTTGGCTAGATTTTTGGCCTGATCAGGCATTTTGCAGGCCCCAGATTATATTCTCCAGAACTGAGAGCCATTTTTTGTGGCACCATCTAGGCTGATTGCTACCAATTTTCACACTCAGATTACGGTGAATCTATGCTCTCTATAGATGTTAAAGTATGCCGGCAATTTTCCCATCCTGAAAAATTTAACAATTCAGACGGTTTACGAACCCGCAATTTCGGTCTTATGAGGCGAGGCATATACACTGCGATGCAAAAGTTTAGACAATGACTTCATTTACCTGTAAAATTTAGAATTGTGATAGTAGAGTTACAAAAACCTCCTAAACATATTGAAAAAGTATTTTGAAATGCTATAATTGAAACATAGTTGTTTGATTTGCTATAAATTTTTTTTCATAAAATAAAAATTTGTATGATGCAAAAGTTTAGACACAAATACGATATTATGCTTATTTAAAGTAGATCATGGCCTAATTTCGCGTTTTTATTGATGAATTGTATTTTTTATATGAAAAATTAAAAAAAACAGGATATCCGGTGAACTAAACAGAATATTTGTTCAATTTTACACCAAAAAGACAATATAGCCACTTTAAATCTTTATTCAATTCCTATTTGCTTCAATTGTACAATTTAACATCTCTAAATACGAACCGAATGACTACCAGTCCATCACCTTATAGTTTGAAACGAATTCGTAGATTTAGAGACATGTATTGACCAATTTTCTAGATGAAAAGTGCACATCCCATATAAAAGTGCATCTTTCCCATATAAAATCACAAAATAGCGACATATTCTTTATTGCACTTCAGTAAAATGTAGAAATAGTCAACTCTTCAAAAACGACAAATAAGTCTGTCTCATCAACGTAATTCCCTCCACACCATTATAAACGTTCCTCCTCGTTTTAGAGGGGAAAAAAACCGGTATTTTCAAAATCTTACTTTTCAATATTCGGTTAAACCGAACATGTTTAAATAGCACTAAAGAGACCGGTTAAATTGTAACCGGTTCAAAGAAACCGTTTTTTTCTCAAAAAATTTTAAACTTCAGAATAAAGAAGGAACTTTCGTAATGGTGTGGAGTAAATTTACAATGAAATGGCCGACTTTTTTTGGCGTTTTTGAAGAGGTGACTATCTCTGCATTGTACTAAAGTGCAAAAAAGAATAATATGTCGCTATTTTGTGATTTTATATGGGAAATACTTTTTTATATGGCACTTTTCATCAAGAAAATCAACCAATGCATGTCTCTAAATGTACGAATTCGTGGCAAAACTTTAAGGTGATGGACTGGTAGGCATTCGGTTCGTATTTAGAGATGTTAAATTGTACAATTGAAGTAAAGATAAATTGAATAAAGATTTAAAGTGGCTATATTGTCTTTTTGGTGTAAAATTGAACCAATATTCTGTTTAGTTCACCGGATATCGTGTTTTTTTAGTTTATCATATAAAAAAAAATACAATTCATCAATAAAAATGCTAAATTAGGCCGTTATCTACTTTAAATTAGCATAATATCGTATTTGTGTCTAAACTTTTGCATCATAATTTTTTTTATTTTATGATTTTTTTTAATATCATATCAAACAATTATGTTTCAATTATAGCATTTCAAAATATTTTTTAAAGATGTTTAGGAGGTTTTTGTAACTCTACCATCACAATTCTAAATTTTACAACTCAATGAAGTCATTGTCTAAACTTTTGCATCTCAGTGTATTACCTCACAGCCACTGAACCGGCTGTTGCTTGATAGGTTAAAAATCACCAAAACAAACTTTTTCGATCACCGGCCTCTTTTGATATCTAGCTCAGAAGCCCCTTAACAAATGTGTTTCTCGATCAAACTTTTATCTGTGGTTATACCCAAAACAGGTGTCTTAAAGAGCGATTTGTTTTTTCTTCCACATCTTTTTTTCTCCTACTCATTGTTTTCACAAAACTTTAATTTAAAACTTTTGATGAAATAATTTAGTTACCACGTTGTTCCGAATGGAGTGAAAATAGACGTTTTGGTAAAGATTGAAAACCTCTTTTTAGAAAATAAACTTTTTTATCTTCTAAAACCTCGAAAATAAGTGTTTCCGAATGATGTTTTAAAATCTGATTCAAGAAGATAATTAGCAATTAACTTTGTGCCGTAATATTGCCTTGGGCACTGCACTTGCTAAACCGAAAACAGCATTTTAGCAATTAAAGGGAAAAAAGGTTATTATGTTTTGCTATTACTCTGTTGTGTAATTTGACGGATTTATATACGATGACTTTTAAAGCATGTATACTTTTGAAAGAGGAAACTATATATAATTATTTCATGTTGAATGGTTACAAATAAAAATGTACTTAATGTAAGATAAAAGTTTTAATTTTTATTATTTTAATTGTGTTCTTCCATTGTCATGATAATTTATAATTGCTGAATTGGCAGTAAATAATTGAAGTGGTTTTTTTTTCTAACTCTTGTATGAAAACAAAATCTTTTCATTTACGCATTTTCGATTTGTTACTTTTAAATAGAATTTTCGTAGATTTAATTAAAAAAAATCTAAATAAATGCAGAAATAGATAAAAATATTCAGAATGTTTTTTGAAAAAGTTGTAGTTTGTAACACACAATTAACACAATTAATAACTTAAAATGTTACAGAAAATTTATTTACATATTCCATAATTAGAAATTTATTTGCATTGTTTTTGTTAGAAAAAAATATTAAAAAATCAAACAGAAACTATTTGCATTTTTGTAGCTAGATAGTTGAATAACAAACTAAACTTTACTTCGAAAAACAGTGCGTCTGGTGAACTTAAGAATGTTCCGTTGCATACCGTCCATCTCAGATATTTGTCTCGTCACTAGATCCCATTTAAAAATTACGCAATATCCGTTCTCTCCAATTTTCAATATCTCTTTACTACCTTCAGTGCGACTTTAATTGAATACCAATACTACGAAGTTATCTACAACCTCGATTGTTGTCTAGTAATCTTTACGCGGTTAAAAACAGAAAAAGAAACTGTTTTTATTTTAAACAGCATGTTTTTACAAAAAAAAGGAAGGTTTGTAACAGAATCTGTCACTTAAACCGCTTCCACACAACAGTTGTGTTTAACAGGTAAAAAGGCGACAAACACAGCATTAATTCTATATTAAACATTTACATACTAAATTTGGCTAGTTTCATTTATTTTATTTCGAAAATTCAATAATTATTACTTATCGTTTGCAAAAATTAATATATATATTTCAAAGAATAAATATGTAATATTCCTCTTTTTTTAAATAGAACGAAAACATTTCATATCAACGTACAAAGAATTTCGTAGTGAAATATATTTGACGTCATTTCAAACTGATCGATGTCTCAAAAATAAATTTATTTTAATTTATGGTCTGAAAGAACTAAAGTTTCTCGAGCGATTGTTGCGAGTGGCAATGGTGATTTAATTCTAATAAAAATGGCTTCCTATGCTTTTTAAATGAGCATTAAATGTTGCAGTTTTTTTTAAATAATTGAAGTACTTCGAATTCGAATTCTTCTCCGAAATTTTCAATGTATTCTAATTTCGATACGCTGAATTTTTTGACGTATCACACTTGTCCGGGGCATTTGTAGTTTGGGCTATGAATGTGGGTGACAGACAGACGGACTGAACGGTTATAATACCTTCCACTTTTTACGTTATAAACGTAGTGTGGAAGCTAAAAACTATTAAAGGAAATTACAGTATATTTCTGCAAATATGTTTTTTCCCTGTAAAATTAACAGTTTTTGTACAGTGTACGGCGATGCTAAAAGGTGCCATAACATACCATCTCAAGTGTCCATCTCGTCACTATAGATTGCATTTAAAAATTTCAAAATTAATCAACAATAACTACTTAACATCTTTAGTGTAACGTTAATTCAATCTTAACACTACATAGTTATCTTCCACTTCGATTGCAGTCTAGTACTCTTTAACCGGTTAAAAACAGGAAAAAAAACTGTTTTTACTTTAAACAGCATATTTAAAAAAACATGGTATGGGAAAATTACAGTATATTTCTGTAATTAATTTTTTTTTCTGTAAAAGTAAAAGACTTTTTTAGATTGCACGATTTCACTAAAAAGTTCGGTAGCACAGTACCGTTTAGTTTGTTATTCAACTAACCAGCTATAAAAATTGCACAAAATATACTTCGTTAAATATTTTATAGTTTGCTCAAAAACAATGTAAATAAAATATGATTTATAAAAATTAATGATTTCATAGTTAATCATTGAAACAAATGGGATTAGGCTACTCATTTTTACAACAAAAAAACCGTGTAAAGGGAAATTACAGTATATTTCTGTAAACATGTTTTTTTCTGTAAAAGTAACAGATTTTTTTTAGTGTATGATGTCGCAAAATAGTTCCGTATCATAACATCTCAGGTGTCTTTATCATTAGTAGAATTACGGAATCCGCCACAAATAGCTCTTTAATACCATCAGTGCGATGCTAATTCAATCCCAACACTACAAAGTTATCCCCAACCTCTTCAAAATGCAATGAGGATTAATCCTTACACTGCAAGCTGTGGTCTCTTGTTTCATCAAATTGCCGTTCTACCGGCATTGTTATGATGGGATTAAGGTTACAAAACGGACTGCAGGCTTCCTACACTCAAACGATGTTTCCATGCTGAAAAGGCATTTGAGAGAGCTTTAGTGTCCACATAAATATCTTGTTTCAACGGAAATGAGATCGCTGGAGTTAATTCTGGATGGAGGGCCGTGGATAGCCTAGTGGTTAAGGCCTCGTTCTCGGAATCGGAAGTTCCCACGATCGAGTCCCGATACCACTGAAGACCCACCGAGTATATACGGAGTACGTGCTCGTTAAAATCTGTGGGTCCGAAAGTCCTGTGGGCGATCATGGCGCAGTTTCCCATGGGTACAGGTCCCTGGAGACTATTTCCCTCCCCTTCAGGGACATGTCTAAATGGCGGAGGTGGCGATAGATGGCAGCATCTGTCAGCACGATGCCAAGTCGGATTCCTGCCGTGTAGTCTCTACACGGGTATCTCTCCTCAGGAACCGCACCCATTTGCTTTAATCCTCGGAGCTTGGGTTTCCCAAGTGGCATTATTAACAACAATTCTGGATGGATATGATAGTCTAGTTGTGAGTTGATGAAGAAATTTAGACTTATAGTGTAGCTAGACGTATTGCATTTCGTACTACAGTTTTGTTTGTTATTCAACTATCCAGCTATGAAAATTGCACAAATATACTTCGTTAAATATTTTATAGTTTGCTCAAACAAAACTAATGTAAATAAAATATGATTTAAAAAAATTAACGATTTCATAGTTAATCATTTTAACAAATGGGATTAGGCTACTCATTTTTACAACAAAAAACCGTGTAAAGAGGGAAATTACAGTATGTTTCTGTAAACATGTTTTTTTTCTGTAAAAGTAACAGATATTTTTTTTCAGTATATGATGTCGCAAAGAGTTTCGCATTATAACATCTCCAGTGTCTTTATCATTAGTAGAATTACGGAATCCGTCACCAATAGCTCTTTAACCATCAGTGCGATGCTAATTCAACCCCAACACTACAAAGTTATCCCCAATCTCTTGAAAATGCAATGAGGATTAATCCTTACCCTGCAAGCTGTGGCCTCTTGTTTCATCAAATTGCCGTTCTCATGGCATTACTATGATGGGATTAAGGTTACGAAACGGCCTGCAGGCTTCCTACGATGTTTCTAGGCTGAAAAGGCATCTGAGAGAGTTTTAGTGTCCACATAAAGATCTTGTTTCAACGGAAATGAGATCGCTGGAATTAATTCTGGCTGGATATGATAGTCCAGATGTGAGTTGATGAAGAAATTTAGACTTGTACGTAGGGTAGCCAGACATGTTGCATTTCGCAGTACTGTTTAGTTTTTTATTCAACTATGTAGCTATGAAAATTGTGCAAATAGTCTCCATTTTTCATAGTTTGTTCAAACAAAAAAAAACTTTAATAATATCTGATTTATGGAAATGTAATGAGGATTTTATAGTTGAATATTTAATAACTGAAGAAATATGTCAGGCTACTAATACAAGTTAAGTAATTGTTGATAAACTTAAGGGGACAGGGAACAAAACGACGCTTCAAAATATCAAATTTTCATTTTAACTTTCAATCACTAAAATGAATATTACGAAAATTTTTATATAATACGCATCTGAATATGGGGTGGAGTTCGCAAATTTGTGTGTTGATTTCAATATAACTTTGTTGCCAACTTCATATTGCATTATTTTAAAACATCGATTTTTAGCTTTTAGGTACACTTTCCAGCACAACTATTGCGTGTATCTGAAAATAATTTTTTACAGAAATAAAAAAAAAGTCCATTCAGCGCAATGAACCTCAATTTTGACGATAAACATTTGTAATTTTAAGTTATTAACCTAAATAGAAATTTTGCGCATGTCTTAAATTAGAAAAATCGTATTATTTTTACTTCCTTAATATTTTTGGTTCACTGTGTTAAATAGACATGTATACAACATCACAGAAAATTTCAACCCTTCTAGTAAAAGAAAAAAGTACCTTAAGGCTGAAAATTGTTGTTTTGGAATAATTACATTTAAAGCCGGCAACAAAGTTATATTGAAATTAACTACCAAATTTGCAAACTCCAGCCTCATATTCAAATGTGCATCATAGAAGTGTTTTCGTAAAGGCACGATTCAGTAACTAAAGTTTAAATGAAAATTCGATAGGTTGAGTGGTCATTTTGATCCGTGTTTCCTTAAGTACTATGTGCAAACTATTCTTTAAAAAATGCTATTCCATATTCAGATGATACTATTTGTATATAGGCCTTAAAAACTATGTAAGGACTATCTTTTGTAGTTACAGTTTGAGTTGGACGACTGAGTTAGCAAAAGTTAGTTAAATTCTGTTTTGAAATTTTTTTAATTGGACGTTAATATAAGACGGAGAAAAGGCACTGCAAATTTTTACTTTTTTCAGTTAAAATTGAAATTGAAATAGTAAGTTGCTGTTTTAAAATTATGATTTCAGTGGTTCTTCCAAGTTTATAAGGATGCCGATCATATGCATTTAAAAAAATTTCACATCACAAACAAAACGAAAACCCCTTTTAGGATTTAAAAAAAAAAATTTACAATTATGCACCAAACAATTGTATAATCAAAAAGGTAAAGCAAGTATGGATATAATTTGAATTACTGGTTATATTTAGAAGCCTTTAATTTGTTACAAAACAATATCAAGACAATGTCTTAACAAACTCTTATTTTGCTCATTATTTAATAAATGCTAACCTACAGATCCCAAACATATCGATTTACACTCTTAAAACAAACGAGCGGTTTTAACTCAGTCTGAGTCAATTTCCACTCCTTTCCGTGCCGAAAATGCACTTCCCCTATAGATTCCCCTATAGGATTTCCCTCTTTTTGCGGAGTGCGTAAAAGAAATAAAAGTAAACAATCTACGTCCTACACTCTTAAAACGAGCGGTTTTAATTCAGTCTGAGTTAATTTCCACTCCTTTCCGGTGCCGAAAATGCACTTCCCCTATAGGAGTGGATTTCACTCTTTTGTTTTAAGAGTGTAAGTGACATCTCATAAACAAAACATCGATACCTTATTGCATCCCATTGTATTCCATTTGAACAGGCAAAACAATCCAGTATACGTTTTCGAGGGGTCTTAGGGGTAATTCCGATTTCAGAACCCTGCTCCAAGTTGTGAATTATTCATCGGGATTACTCCGGCATATTTCCTCGAAGCAGGAGTGGCTTTTCTGCAGGCACGCAGCACCACTGAAATTCTGCATAAGTCCCGGAATTGCGTAGCATTGACAGAAGTGTAAAGCCTTGTTGTGGACGAAAATGAACTGAGGACGAGATTAATCTAATATTTTAGTTGCCTAATCTCATGGAAACACCGGTTGTAAACAGTTTTCATTTCGAGTAGGGATGCACCGAATATTCGGTTATTCGGCCACTTTAGCCGAATATTCGGTTTGGCCGAATAGCTTAACTATTCGGCCGAATAGTCAGCCGAATAGTGAAATTTAAAAAATTCCAAATTTCTTCAAATTATCATCTTATAAAACGTCGAAAAATTCCCAAACAGGACTTGTTTTCTTTTATAATAGACTCAAATTCTTAAGTTTTAGTTATTTATAATGTTAAATCAAGCTTTATTCAAGTTACAATAAACATGTCTCTTTAAGTTAACAGTTACAATGAGTGGGCTTTAAAAAAAATCAATAATTACTATATATATCACAATTGTAATTTTTTCACTAAAAGATAAAAAAAAAAAAATTTTAATTGTATAATAATATTGTAAGCCATGGTTTTATTATTTTTTTTTCTTACTTTCATTCTACACCGTATCCACCTACTTCTGTTTTTGTTTTCATACTTCAGTTTTCGTGTTTTGCTTTTACCAATTTACACTTTCTAAAAGGCTAGTTTTAATAACAAACGACTACTACTTTATTCTGTGTTGCTTCAATTAAAATTTAATAGCTATATCGTATTGAAATTATTGTATGATTGTGTACTTATATGTTTATGTTCAATTAAAATTGATGGATTATAAATACAACTTACTTAGATCCGACAAAAATAAAAATTGGTTTAGGTAGGCCGAATATTCGTTATTCGGCCGAATATTCGGCTTAGACTTTGGCCGAATATTCGTTATTCGGTGTTCGGCTAAATTTGGTATTCGGCGCATCCCTAATTTCGAGTTGTTCGAATAAATAAATAATATCAGTGATGTCAGTGATACTTTCTGTTTCAGTCTAATTTAATACAATACAGAGATTCATAAGCCTGTTTCACACACACGTCGTATTTATGGTAACACGATTTCGTAGTGGCCACCTAAGAACATTGACATATAACAACAAAGAAAAGGAATTCCCAAATTGTACCAAGTGTTCCAAAGGCCAAGCCACTCCGGAGCACATCCTTGAGTGCTTGGGACTCGATAAAGAAGATCTTGAGCGACCATTGTTGGTTATTGATTTCTTGAGAGTGTGCAATATCATTGACCTGGTCTAGCTTTGCCGGGCAACAGGGATCAGCAACAACAACACAACATGGTAACAGATGTTTGCAGTTGCAATGTTAAGACAATTGGAGCTTTCACTTGAGACGGAAACGGAAAACTGTACTTACGGATTTACTTGCGGTTTTCGATCAAGTAGGGACAATGTTAAACGCCGATGATTTAGTAACATGTACGGCAGCAAATTATTCTGAAAAAAATTCAAAATTTGGATGATCAGAATTAATATCTTTAGTTGCTTCATGAACCGTGCATTGTCTAAACTTCGCCAATTCGTTTGTTTTATTAGATTTTACATCGAAACATGGCAAAATTATCAAGATGTAAGTGTAGATTAAATATGAATAAACACATTTTTTTCATAATTAACCTAGTAAAGAAGCTTCAAATAAGCACCAAGAAGAGTCCGGGGGCTGGGGAGCCCAGTCGGTTAGGCATTCGCCTAGCATGCGAAAGGTCCCAGGTTCGGGTTCGGGCATAGCCAAATTAACTGCCGGCCTATAAACGGCCCGTGCAACCAAAAATGTCCAACGAATAATACCCCGTGTAGAGGGAGTGCACGTTAAATATACTTCAAAGTCCTAACGCTGCGTACGATGTCGCCATTAACGGTTGAGTTGGGTGCCTACTCAGGTGTCGGCTCGTCACTTGATTGTGGTTCTAAAATACGACGCCCGTCGCCAATAGCCCTCGTGTAGCTCTAGTGCGATGATAATTCAAACTAAACTCAACAAGAAGAGTCCCAAATATAAAATGAATGGGTACTTCTCCATTTCTTGCAAGCCATAAAGTCACCAAAAATTTACAATCGACACAAACGGAAAATTTCTAATGGAAATCTGTAACTGTGCATACTGTGTGTGCCCCCTTTAATTGTGTATACTGTGTTTTGTTGCCAGAAAATTTCGTTTGGCGAGTTGCTCCCGAGAAATGGAAAAGTACCAAACTGAATGTTACAGCTTTGTCAATACAACAAAGCGACGTTTCACTAAGATTTCTAAGAGGGTTTATGCGAATTTAAGTATATCAAATTGAATTGGGCTTGTGGACTTTATATGGAGCTGGGACATCCATTGTAAGGATCTTTTCAGAGTTCCTGAAACAATTGTTAATGGGTTGGGCTGATTGTATGACGTGGTTTGTTCATGATGTTGGGTTTAAATTTGGCGTTGGGAATTTCGATTTCATCTTGGTTAGCTAATTGAAAAGTGACGATTTTTATTAAATTAAATGAACTGAGTATAAATTGGGGGAGGATTTTTATTTAGAAGACTTTCTTGGTCAATGGACTAAAATAGATCAAAATGTTCTAGATTGAAGTCAAATTTATAACACGAAGCTCTTTTGATACACTAAAACTAGGCACACACGGAGGGACAGGACCAAAGACAGAACATGTGAACTTTCGCCAAACTTAACCACTCTAGATAAAAGCGTTACCGAATGCATTTTCACTCGTCAGTGATTGGTTTGGCAAGTCACGTGAGCATACAAAACCAACCACTAACGAGTGAAAAGGATTTCGGTAACGTCTTTAAGAAAGAAATATCATGTTTGGCAAAGGTTCACGAGTCCTGTCCCGTCGTGTATGCCCAGCATTACGTGATTAGGATTTCTCATTTGATTGTACTAAAACTTTTCAAATTTTCGATTAAACGTATAAACTGTAGAAACAAATCCATATAACTTATAGAGATATAATCGGTGGTTCTCTTATTTTATTTTATGATTTAAACGATACACATCACAATGATGGTTTAAAATGATTTTTTTTTAATTTTTCAAAAATCTTCATGTAGTTAACACTTATCCATCAATACGGCCCAATTTGCTTGCTTTGTTTCCAATACCTAACTTTAATGTTCAACCCTAACAACCCTTGTCCCGAATCCTAAGTCAAGCAGACACTTAGCAACCATCTTCCCCCATCCGATAACAGCATGCATTGGTCAATTTCTATAGAAGCTTTCAGAATCTACTAGAAGATTCTATGTGAGTCAGTGTCATACCCACGTCGCGTCAAGTTAGCGTCGCTCGTCGCGTTGTCATGGTGACTGTGGATGCAGAATGTCGCTTTTTGGTTTCGGACCGATGCCAGTCTTTCAAATGTCATTTGTGTCAACGGACACGGTTTGGAATGGCCGTGCTTCAAGCAATTAGAATTGAATGGGGGGCGGTATTTGTTGAATGTCGGTGGCAACGCGACGATGTTGAAAATGGCTCTATTTGCTATTTAAAGTTGTTTGCAAGTTGTGGGCATTTAGAAATTAATTTAAGTTTTCCATTATTTTAAAGCATTGGAAATTATCATTTATTTTTTTTCAACATGAAATGGCCTTGCTAACCCTTTAACGACGATTGTCAGGAAAATTTGACTCGGAAAAATTCGCTTTCTTCTTAAGTTTATTTAATTAGACAAAAATGTAAAACAAATGAAGACCTTTGTCCTCAAAAATTGATGTAAGACAAATTAAGTTACGCGAAAAACAAATGAAAAACTGAAAGTTAAAGTAAATTTAGAAATGAAAGTGTTAATGGTATCCACAAAGTCGTCTTAGGGTGGTATGGTGAAGTCGAAGTTGGTCAATTTTAAGATTTGTAACTCAAAAATTAAGAGGTGAAAATAAATTTCAATTCTGTTGTTCCTTGTCAATTTGACTATTTGGTTGGTTGGTTGGTAGACATATATATTTTGATTTGTGTGCTTGGCCAGAGACCCGCTTATAAACCTTCGTCAAGTAAGACAAACACAACACACACACGTGAGTGGATCCATCTAATTTTTAGAGACAGAGGCCAACTAGAGGATCCCCAGAATTGACTTGTCACCCCCAGAGGTATTGATTTGGAATGGGAACTTGGAGGACTTTGTGACCACGACGGAATTTAACGTGCGCCAGTCACCATTAGCGTACACGGGGGTCTTCAGAGGCAGCGGGGTTCGAACTCGCAACCTTAGGGATGCCAGTCCAAGACCTTACCAACCAGGCTATCCCGACCCCAATTTGACTAGTTTTTCCAAGTGTCTGCCTTATCTTCGGTTTTGCACGAATTTTTTACGATTATAGGGTTAGAAAGCCTTAGATGAAGTTAGTGTGTTAGTTATGTTTGATTTTAGCTGAAGCAAAAACGATCCCCTTAAGAAGATATTAAAAATTGAGAGGATTTCTGATTGCAAGAAAATTTCTGAACAATCCTTATATGGATATTGGTGCAAAAATTGAAAGTGGTATTAATTAAACTTAATCAAATCAAACCAGATAAATTGAGACCATTATTTAAAATATTTTCGACCAGTTCTAGATAGAATCTACAATCCCTGGACAAATTATTAGACGCACTGCAAGATTTCATGTAAAATAATAATTACCGGGTGATATTGTACCGTTTTATTATTTTAAATTGATTTGTTTTTTATTTTTATATTATCCAATCAATTACCGATTTATTTGACATAAATAAAACAGCATTAATTTAGAAAAGCATAAGTTTATTAAGTTTTAAAGAAAAGTGAAAGTAATGTTGGTAAAAGTCAATATTTAGTTGAGCAACCTTTAACCGCTATCAAAGCTTTAATTCTGCGCGGCATGCTATCAATGCAAGACTGTACTGTCTCCTGCATTTGAGGATGACGATTCCACACATAAATATTCTTATAATAAATAATTAATATAAATTAATATTAATCATAATTATCTTAAAATAAATACAAATATGTAGTCTACAACAATTTTTTTAAATAAAAATCAATAATATTGTGGTTTAAATATACCAATATTGCATTAAAACTCTTAAGAAACATAAAATTACTAAAAAAAATACAGTGCGTCTAATAATTTGTCCAGGGACTGTACTTCAATCATCCTAAAATCATTCTTAGAATCCAAAACTACAATCTCAAACATTTCCTTCTGACATCAAATGAGCAGAAAAGTGACGCTTTCCCCAATAAAATAATACCACTGAATCGTCATTTTTCCTTATACAGTGCAAAATATCCTCTTTTTTTCCACCAATGTCCAGAAGAAGAAAAAAAACAGAGACCGTGAAAAATCGCCATGGAACAAGTTTCTTTCACCGGATTTGTCAAAGCGGAGGTTCCATCACCAAGAAATAACAAGACCCCAAATTGATCCGAACACTAGAAAAATTTTACTTCCAAAACGACTGTGGATGTAGAAGACATTAATACGTTACTCTTTCTTACTTGTTTTGAACCAACAATAAGTTTAAACAACTGTTAAGTAACTGTTTTTATAAATGCGACAGTATAAAATTTACCCTAAACGTTTACGAAAATGCTGGAACGTCCTGCACAGTGTAAAAAAGTTTATTTTAATAACGATGAATTTTCGGCATTTTAATGGTATTTTCAATTATAGGGGGAACTAGGGACATTTGACCCCTAAGGATACATGACCCAATGCCTTTCTCTCAGCAATGGAAAAGTTTTGTGAGTTGAAAGTGGCATCACTTTTTTCCTTTCAGCCAGTTGATCACATGGTGAAAAAAAAACGAGCTGAATCATTGCGTATTTGTTAAGTTATGCGAAGAAATACATTTCCATGCACTGGAAGTAAATTTTTGAGGCCGTAAGGTTTTTTGTTCTACATTTTTTGGTTTATAAGAATTTTTTTTTCAATTAGTTATTTGTTTAGTTTATGCTATTAGCTACAGTTACATGCATAATAGTGCTAATGTAATTATTCGCAAATGACTTTGTTTTGGGATTAAACAAAAAAGTGCAACTAGGGATAAGTGACCCAAGTAAACAACACAAAAGTAGACAGAAGTAGACCAAGTAAATTTTTTTAAAAATCACGGGAGTCCCAAAAGTAATTGACAGGGTCCTTAACGAAGTATAAGGTTTGTTTGGAAGGTACAAGGGAATTTTTTTTAACGAGCTTACAATTCAATATGCAGAAAAAATCGATGGAAAGTGTTTTAAATGTCCTACAATGGATAATACATCCCAAAATGATATTGATAAAATAGTAGCGATTCTTCAACCACATGTGTTTTCCTGCAAAATAAAAGAAGCCCCAGTTTTGTATTTCGAACAGAATTTACTTTTAAATTTGATTATTTCGTTAATATAAGCATAATTAATGAGATCAAAATAAAAAGTAATAATTTTGTCTGAAAATACTATAAAATCTATATAAACTTTATAATATGATATTAGTTTTGTTATTTGGTAAAAGTTTTTTGATTATTTTAAGTTATACTACCCCAATTTTGAGGTTGGGTCACGTATCCCTAATAGGTGGGTCATGTATCCCTATGCATTGGGATACATGACCCAAAACTAAAGTTTTAAATAATTTATATTTTACTACTATTGCAGTTAATACTACAGAAAAATACTAATATATATTGTGTACTACTTTATGAAGTATAAATTATCTGCATTTACACATTCATAAATAGTGTTTTTTAAAGTTACAAGCAAAAAACTTCGAGTGGGGTCATATGTCCCTGGTTCCCCCTAATCTTATTAAATGCCGAATTTTTAAAATTGTTTTTCGAAGATTACCTCAGACCTTTGAAAAGCTTCATGCGCCTTGCAATATTGTGTATATTTATATTTGCTTGAAACTTTGATGTGTTATTTATGCATATTCACATACTAGAGGTGTTTTTACTTTCAAATACAGTAACCCCTCGCTATATCGCTCCTCGTTACATCGCGCATTCGGATATATCGCCTTACCTTGTATCATGTCTCCCAATTTTTCCCCTGGTTTTTTTTCAATGTGTACTTCCTTAAAATAAATAATAAACTTCCGTTCTTTGATATTTCCGGAAAACAGGTTTTATGAGAAAAATCAAAACAGAGCCAACTTTAAATGAATTTTTTTAACATAAAATGAGTGATATGTGTCTAGTATGCCTGTGCAATAATGTGTATAATTAATAATAATAAGTCCTTCCTAAATTTTTGTTGTTTTTTTAGAGTACATAGTTATATTATTTAAAATTATTTAGTTTTATCTTTCACAAATACATTCTGTGCATAAGTTTAAAAACTATTTTTATACCATAAATACATCAAAAGTATAATATTTATATCAAGTAGCTCGTTATATCGCGCATTCGGTTATATCGCGATTTTATGCTTGTCTCCCTTGAAGCGCCATATAACGAGGGGTTGCTGTACTCAATGTGAAGTAGGGTAGGGTAGGAACATATATATTCCGGCTTGTGTGCTTGATCAGAGACCCTCTTATAAGCCTTCGTCAAGTAAGACAGACACAGAAAGGAAGAACACCCAGATGGGCTTCCACCCATCTGTGCCCACAGGCTCGGTTGAGTGCTCTCAGCTCCGCCCCGATTCCGTGAAGTTTCCTCGGATATGGCGTCAAGTCGTTGCCGTCACCACGGCGTGCCTAAAAAGTACAACAAAAAGGTAAATTTAAATAAAGTTCAATGGATAGATCCACATTGTGCGAATTTCGTTCAAAAGCATCTCTCAAAAGTGTCTTCTTCCTGACGGCGGATCAACACAAGCGATAGATGCCCACAATGTCCAGTCCTCTCTTCTCGACCTCCTCAGCGCATCTCTCCACAACGAAGGCGGGAATCGAACCCGCACCCGTAACAGCGCACAGACTGCTAGCGTACTGGTCTGCGATCCAAACCACTTGGCCATCCGGGCCCCCAATGTGAAGTATGAGGAAATGAAAGTAATACGATAGGGTTGAAAATACAAATGGGATGTTTTGTGTTTTCTACACATTTTGGAGGGTGCTGATTCTAAAAAAGTAGTTTTTGAATATTGGTCCGTCGAAATCCATTTTACAGGTTGAACTAAAAGAGCTACGGGTCTTAAATTTGATACATGAGTTCCTAGTAACTGTCTGACGTCATTATGATGTTTCGCAAAAATCGCACATGCGCAAAGGATAGCTGCCATAGAACTTTAAGGCTATGTCCTGACTACGCCACAAATGCCACAAAGGCAAAAAATGCAACAAAACTTGGCGACTTGGCAGAGTCAGCCCCCATGCTATTGCATCGCTTGCCGCCCTTGGCAGTTGCCAAATTTTGTTGCATTTGTTGCCTTTGTGGCGTTTGATGTCGTAGTGAGGACATAGCCTAAGAGAGCTACGGGTCTCAAATTTGATACATGAGTTCCAATTAACTGTCGGACGTCATTATGATGTTCCCAAAAAATCGCACATGCGCAAAGGATAGCTGACATAGAACTTTAATGGTTTTAAAGGTATTGCTAAAAATCGAAAAGATACAGAAAAAATCGCGCTTGCACAATTGTAGCTGCCATAGAGGTTTTAAGGTTGTAAAGTTATTGAAATTTCCTTAGAGGGTTACCTTTAAACGTATTTATTTATTGGAAATTGAAATTAATTGTGTTACAAATATTAGTTTTTTTTACTGTTATTCTTATCCTTCAGTTATTGAATTAAAAAAATAGGAAATCGCTTTTAGAAGCAACAGTAAAAAAAGTTTCGATATTTATTTTATTCTTTAAGTATTAGTAACAACTTATAACTGTTCTCCAAGATATAAATAAATATTTTTCCTCGAATATCCAAACATTTCTTTCTCTGTATCATTTTTTATACGTTTTCTTCCTTCTTTTACCTTGAAAATAGGTTCTGGAAAATATAAATTGCTATACTGTACCCGGATTTTTGTGCAATGTGTACTCAGCCCTTTGGGATGAACTATTTATTCAAAGTCGATTTAGTAAATGGAAATCTTCAAAGGACTTTTGCCCAAAACGGGAATTGAGGAAAATATCCCTAACACTTGTAGTCCTTGATAAACGGAAAATGCTTTGAAAGTTCGATTCATGCTATTCAACCAAAAAATTGTCTCAGGATAAGAATAGACTGTCACTAGAGTCCTTAAGGTTTATAATAAATGCATGCCATTTGATCCAGAGGGGCTTGGTAGCCCAGTTGGTATTGCGTTGGACACGCTATCAGCCCAGATTGGATCGCAGGCGGCAGACGCTGGTTCGGTCCCGGTGGCAGTCATTGCTTTAATACAGACGGAAATATTAGCCAACATCCAACTAAATATACCCGAGTCCTGATCAAGCCATATATGAAGAGCTTAAGTGCAAAACAAGTTATACCAACTAAAACCCAAAGCTAGTAAAATGGCATTAGTCCCTCCTGGCATAACCCACAAAGTTGCAATCCTGTAACTTCCCATGTTGTATTGGGGGATCAAGGCTAGAGTTTCACAAATTTTTCGGACTTCAATACTACATTTTTGTCGAGATATAGTCAATAGAACATGGAATTTAACTTGATTTGCACAAAATAAAGGATTTAACTTGTTTTGTACAAAACGGCAACACTCTGATTTAACTTGTGCTGCAGGAAACATTCCTATAATAATTTTTTTCTTCCTTTTTATTAGTCCTACAGAAAATATTAAAAATCAATTGAGCGAAATCAAACTGGTAGTCTCATGCCTGGGCACATGATAGGTAAATTGAATGGCAGTGTAAACAAACTTTGTTAAAGGTTCGGGGTCGCAACACCCGCAGTTCTGTTAACCTTCTTCAATATCGTCTGTCGGATTTTCAATATCTTCAAAGGTACACTGCAATAAAAATTTAGTGGAATTTGTAATCTGGCATTAGGTAATATATTAAATGTGATAAAAAAATGCTTGTTCTGTTGGTTCAATTATTATTTAAAAAAAAAACCTTCCTTTTTGAGATCTATAAGCAATTATCATATTTTTTCTTCCCATTACTCTAATATTAGGAATTTGGCTTTACAAATACTTTTAATACAATACTATATTTCCAATTTATATAGTGAATTTTTATGCCGATTAAAATAACTTCAAAATAATTTTTAGCATTGTTTAAGGGAAATGAACCCTTTACATCAATTACTATTTTGTTTTCAAAATTTAAAAATAAAACTAAAATTTGAGTTTGAAGCACTAAAACCATTCTAGACTATGAAATAAATACCGCCCAGAAAGTCGGGCATAATTATCGAATTGAACTGAACAGCATCCGCCAACAGTGCGCATGCGCTTGCACCAACACAAGCTGGTTTCTCGCACGACGATTGGTTGTATGATTAAACATGGTTTGCACAAAACACCGCACACGATTTAACTTGATGTGCACAAAACAATTGTTTTCCTTTGCTTGCACAAGGAACGATTTAACTTTTTTTGTGCATATTAAAATGTTGGTGGATCCCTTCCTACAATACCTGTATGAAAAGCTAACCAACTCAATTTTTTCCAAAATGATTTAACTTGTTTTGCACTTGAGCTCTCATATATCATAGTTAATGTAGTAGATTGAAGGATCACGTGACCTCCAATGCTAACGACGGGACCCGCATGGAGGCCAAATAAGAGGGCAAAATGACCAGTGCTGCTGCCACTTTAAGGAGAAAAATACTACGAAAAATACCACATAATTCTAAAATTACAAAAAAAAAAAAAAAAAATACTAGAAAAGGATTTAAAGTCACTAAAAAGATTCCAAAATGCAGCTAGTATTTTTACGATATTTTTTGTAATTTTAGAATTAGATAATATTTTTTCGTAGTATTTTTCTCCTTAAAGTGGCAATAACACTGGCTATTTTGCCCTTTTATTTGGCCTCCATGCGCGTCCCGTCGTTAGCAATGAAGGCCACGTGATCTGCAAATCTAATACTTTAACTATGATATCTATGGATCAAGCACACAAGCCGGAATATATATGTATCTACCCTACCCTACCCATACCCAAGTTTATTGGGCATAGGGTGGAGAATAGACATGCTCGTTAAATCTGTGAAGTCCAAAGTCCCGACGGCGTTAGCGTACGATGAAGTCTGTTGAGTGCCCGCTCAACGATGGGGTCGAACTCGTCACCTGACCAGGGTTCTAAATGATTACGAGGCGTGCATTGGCTGTGTAGAGTCAATATAAGTTAGATGCATATCAAATAATACTACGCATGATGTATGGTATAAGCGCGCCTTGAGCGAAGCAATAAACCAGCTATACAAACTAACCCACTTTTATTTGATCTCGTGACTTTGGCCCTTTGTTCCGGTGATGCATGGCGCCGGATAACCCCGGAGACAATGTTAAACAAATGGACGATTTGAGCGGGGCCGAGCGTGGTTTGTTTGTGGGAAAGAAGACAACGTTTGACGTCGTCACTGTAGGCGTGGCTGTTCCGATTGTCCATTGGAAAACATGTTTTAGCTTCCACATTACGTTTATAACGTAAAAAGTGGAAGGTATTATAATCGTTCAGTCCGTCTGTCTGTTTGTCCGTCCGTCTGTCACCCACTTTCATAGCCCAAACTACAAATGCTATGGACAAGTGTGATACGTCAAAAAATTCATTCAGCGCATCGAAATTAGAATACATTGAATATTTCAGAAAAGAATTCGAATTTGAAGTACTTCAATTATTTAAAAAACTGCAAAATTAAATGCTCATTTAAAAAGCATAGGAAGCCATTTTTATTAGAATTAAATCACCATTACCATCCGCAACAATCGCTCGCGAAACTTTAACTCTTTTAGGCAATAAATTAAAATAAATTTATTTTTGTGACATCGATCAGTTTGAAATGACGTCAAATATATTTCAGTACGAGATTCTTTGTATGTTGATATGAAATATTTTTATTCCATTTAAAAGCGAGGAAATATTACATATTTATTCTTTGAAATATAAATTAATTTTTGCAAACGATAAATAATAATTATTGAATTTTCGAAATAAAATAAAGGAAACTAGCCAAATTTAGCATGTAAATGTTTAATATAGAATTAGTGCTGTGTTTGGCGCCTTTTTACCTGTTAAATACCACTGTTGTGTGGAAGAGAGTTAGGTGACAGATTCTGTTACAAACCTACTTGTTTCTATTTATGTAAGAAAAGTGTTATTTGCTGCAAAATTATGTGAACTCTTTTTTGCATTTTGAACATATAAAACCTAAAAGTTTATAGTTTGACGGTAAACGGGATGGACTGAAAGTAAAAATATAATATCTTTATTGTTTTTCTAAAAATCGCGAACTTTAATAAGGCAAGTTAAAAAATAATGCACTCCATTTTCTATTTTTGCTTTTATTTCAGGTATCGATCTTTAAAGTCCAAAAAAAACAACGTTTCAACAAAGCGAAAAAGTTTATAAAATATTTTTTAAAAAATGGTAATCGTAAATATTAGCACGTTATTAAATATTACATGTATGCACGTAATATTAGCATATTTTATAAAACTTTGTTGCATCTTATCAAGCATATGTTACATCTTATCAAACGAAGAAAAATAGATTAAACGTTAAAACAAAACAATTTAGAAAAGGTATAACTGTGACTGTCGCTCATAACCATTGACACTAATCCCATATGTAATCATTCATCCGAAGACAACGAGAGATGGAAGTGACATCTATACAGACAATACAACGGTGTTAAGTCGGGGGGCAAAGAACACCGAAAGAAAAAAGAACAAAAAGAGATCAATCGATGGAACGAAAGGAATAAAAAAAAAAGAACAAAAAATAGAATCCCCGTGAAGAATGTGGTGTGTATGGACGGAAAGATACCGCACAAAAAAGGAGAGTAGGTACAAGTAGAGTGGAAGGTTAGAGGATGGAGATGCTTGGCGGGGAAAATTGAAGCACATGTGCGATTTCCGGATTGGGTTTTCGAATACAGATTCCAAATTCGGGGACCCGAATGCGAGTTTGACATATGAAATGTTCAACTATAGGCGCACAGGTTTGTACATTTCCCGTTCGAGAGAAAAAAAAATTCTTGTTTCTGTTTATTCAGAGAGTTCAAAAACCGAATGACGTCATTCCAAATGCAATGATACATTCTTCAAGGCTGTTGCAGACTTGTAGACGTATTGCAAATTTTGTTCTGAATGAACTTAACACGCCTGCTCTATGTGGAGTGGATTATCATGCTTTCATGACAGCGTCTATCAAGCAACTGAAATGTAAACTCTTAATACGAAACTTGGGGTGAGTACCACTATTCCGTACAGGAATCCTGATTAGAAAATCTAATCTGGGAAAACAAAGCCTTATGTGCTTTTCTTATACAACGGTTCGAGTAATTTTTGCCGTACTAGGCTCACTTCATTGAGCAACTTAACACCAAATTTATGAAGTAACGTTACGCAAATAAGGGGTTAATTCCTTAAAATTTGTGGCAGTAATTTCTGTAGATAGAGTAATGTTATACGAGAAAATAGGTGTAACGTTATTCAGTAAATATGGTGTAAAGTTACTCCGTAAAACTGAACAGTGGTTTCTACCGATTTTACAGAGTAACATAATTTTAAAAATCACATAAACTTTTATTTTAGATAAAAATTTAATTATTATTTTAATTACTATAAAAACGGGTATTCAGATAATGTTACATTCCCTAGAACAATACAAAACTGAGAAAGAATATTAAAAGTATAAATTAAGATCAATTAATGAATATTTTACTTTTTAATTTGTCAAAATGGTCGCTTTAATACTGTGTCGCTCCGGAAAAAAAATATCATGCTAAATCCGCTACAATATCTAAAAAAAAAATATAAGGTTCAAACCATTTATTTATGAGAAATGCTATGATTGTTATTTATTAATTTTATTGAATGCAATTCAGCGCCAAATAATTCGCCAAATGTTTATTTTGGACGCATCGTATAAGCGATTATGGCTTCACTTGGTAAATCGTTTTTTGTACTGAATTTGAACCGGAAGCACCAACATCTTCATCTAGCCTCGATGTAAGGCAGTGATAAACTCATACAAAAAGGAACTGGCCCTTGGAAAACATTCTTCAAGAATTTAGGAAGTCACAGAGAGAATTTTCAGCAGAGTTCGTCTGCAACAGGAAAGAAAAACTTCGATTTTTAGCCTACTTTTCTTTTTTTAATTCGAAAGAATTAAAAAAATGAAAAAGTAGGTATTGACATGCGGTCGATGTCCGTCTGTCCGTCTGTCCGTCCGTACCCCCCTTCCAAAATCGGTTCAATCCATCGGATGTTAAAAATTCTTTTTTTGTTAGAAAGCTATGACCTCAGATACCCAACTTTCATACTTTTTGTCCGTCTGTCTGTACGTCCGAACAGACATAAATCTACTATCTGTAGGCGAATTTCCCATTGAATTAGCATTGAAATTTAATTTTGAGTCATTTAAATCACTGTAGGTATTGAAATGTGGTTGATGTCCATCTGTCTGTCTGTTCGTATGTCTGTCTGCCTGTCCGTCTGTCTGTCCGTACCCCCCTTCCAAAATCGGTTCTATCCATCGGATCTTAAAAATTCTTTTTTTGTTAGAAAGCTATGACCTCAGATACCCAACTTTCATACTTTTTGTCCGTCTGTCTGTACGTCCGGACGGACATAAATCTACTATCTGTCGGCGAATTTCCCATTGAATTAGCATTGAAATTCAATTTTGAGTCATTTAAATCACTGTAGGTATTGAAATGCGGTTGATGTCCATCTGTCTGTCTCTTCGTATGTCTGTCTGTCTTTCCGTCTGTCTGTCTGTCCGTCTGTCCGTATCCCTCTTCCAAAATCGGTTCTATCCCTCGGATCTTAAAAATTCTTTTTTTGTTAGAAAGCTATGACCTCAGATACCCAACTTTCATACTTTTTGTCCGTCTGTCTGTACGTCCGGACGGAAATAAATCTACTATTTTTCGGCGAATTTCCCATTGAATTAGCATTGAAATTCAATTTTGAGTCATTTAAATCACTGTTGCCAAATCAACAATGGCATAAGAAACTTTATTTATTTAAACATATTTGAAGCAAAATAATATTTTCATGAATCAGTTTGGAAAGACGTCATAAAGTGTAGCACAATTCGATTCTTTGATTATTCATTAATTATCTACCAAGAAAGCGGCAAGGCATACTTTTGCATGCAATTATGCTTATTTTTAATTTACATTTCTTATTTTTTAATGCAGTTCGGAGTAGTTTCATTACTTTTGTTATTAATAAATATTTAATTATTCTTCGAACTACAAATAAATCACGAGCAGATGATAAATAATATTTAATTAATTTGCGAAAGAATATTAAGGAAAATAGTTGATTTTGGCTTTTAGAAGTTTAAATTATAGCTGGGTGCTGTGTTTCGATTTTTTTTTCTAATGTGTATAAATCTAATGTAGAGACGGCTGTTGATGATATTTACTTTAGGAACCTAGTTTTTTTCCCGATTAGAACTTCAGTAAGTATTTAAGTAACAGGAAAGTAGGCTATTTTAGTTCTTTATGAACTTCCGGTTTTGCCTTAGTTTGGACTGTCCATTGCAGAATTCGTTTCATGATGTACTTGTTTTTGCGTAAATTGGTCGGGTTTTTTTAGCCTACTTTTCTTTTTTTAATTCGAAAGAATTAAAAATGAAAAAGTAGGTATTGACATGCAGTCGATGTCCGTCTGTCTGTCTGTCCATCCGTACCCCCTTCCAAAATCGGTTCTATCATTCGAATCTTAAAAATTCTTTTTTTGTTAGAAAGCTATGACCTCAGATACCCAACTTTCATACTTTTTGTCCGTCTGTCTGTACGTCCGGACGGACAAAAATCTACTATCTGTCGGCGAATTCCCCATTGAATTAGCATTGAAATTCAATTAAGAGTTATTTAAATCACTGTTGCCAAATCAACAATGGCATGAGAAATTTTATTTAAAAATATTTGAAGCAAAATAATTTTTTCATGAATCATTTTGGAATGACGTCATAAAATATATCACAATGTGATTCTTTGATTGTTCATTAATTGTTTACCAAGAAAGCGGCAAGGTATATTTTTTGCATACAATTCTGCTTAATTTTAATTTGCATTTATTTTTTTAATGCAGTTTGTAGTAGTTTCATTATTTTCGTTATTAATAAATATTTAATTATTCTTCGAACTACAAATAAATCGAGCAGACGATAAATAATATTAAGTTATTTGTGAAAGAATATTAAGGAAATAGTTGATTTTGGTTTTTAGAAGTTTAAATTATAGCTGGATGCTGTGTTTAGCGATTTTTTTTATAATGTGTGTAAAAATAGTGTAGAAACGATTGTTGATGATATTTACTGTTATGAACCTAGATGTTTCCCGATTAGAATTTCAGTAGTTATTTAAGTAACAGGAAAGTAGGATATTTTAGCTCTTTAAGAACTTCTTGTTATTTTGTAGATGGTAAATAGTTTGAATTTAAAAGGTGGCGTAAAACTATTTAAAGTAGTTTTGCGCCTCTTACTAGAAAATTTATTGATAATATAAATTTATGTTTCGCGGTCACTATAAAAAATTCGATAACTAAAAAACAAACATCGCTTTAAAAAAATTATTCACTCTAAAAATACTTTTTGTCATCAACCATTTAAATTTTATTCATAGTCTTCGTAGTTTTCTATTAGTTAAAATGTGCATACTGGTTTATAATTGTTATGATTATACGAAATAGTCTTTAAATTCTATTCTATATTTCTTCATTTATAGCCATTAAGATTAAATGGCATTTTTCCAAATATCGTGCCGAAAATGCACTTCCCCTATGGAGTGAATTTCACGCTTTTTCGGAGTGGGTAAAAGAAATAAAAGAAAACAATCTGCGTCCTACACTCTTAAAACGAGCGGTTTTAACTCAGTCTGAGTTAATTTCCACTCCTTTCCGGTGCCGAAAATGCACTTCTCTTATAGAAGTGATTTTCACTCTTTTGTTTTAAGAGTGTAAGTCTGCATCGTGGTTTCCATGATAGAAGAGCTTTCCGTAAAATTTCCAGGGGTATTGCTTTCCATTCCTCTTCCACTACTTTCCAGAGTCCATCTATCGTTGTGGGTTTGCGTTTAGAAAAAGCTCTTTTTAACAAACTAAAGGCACAATAGTCCGTAGGTGAAACGCCAGGGGACTTCGCAGGAATATGTTGAAAAGGTATATATGCAATACTTGTATTAGTCTTCATTTTTTCAAGGAATGCAGTGGTACTTTTTGAAGTATGACTTGAAGCTTTGTCTTGATGAAGTTTCACTCTTTGAAAGTCATTGGTATAAAGAAGTGGAATTTCTTCTGTAAATATTGGACGTAAAACCTTCTCCTGATAGTATGATGAGTTTATTTTAACATTTTCCCCCCACTCTTCTTATTTTTAATTTCCCATTGTAGGAGAAACCTGCGACAATCATAAACCCCTTACTGAAACTTTCTTTACATTGACGGAACCAGATTTGTATTTTTTTTTTGGATATTTGTTTGGAGTCTTCGTTCCATGCATAAATAATGATTGACAGTTTTTACCTTTCCGATTAATAATGTTGCTTATTTTGCAATTAGAAATTTTAATACCATGCATTTCACAACGTTTTTGAATTCTGGAATAAAAATATTTCTCTTCGGAAAGCGCAAAAGCATATCCTTCAATCTACAGCTTGTTTACATGTGACACTTTGAACGTAGAATAAATTTAAAAGTAGCAGACGATATTTCTCATTTCAAATAATAAGCTGTTGTCAAATTTTTTATTCTAAGAAATTACTTTTTAAAAAAATTATTTACCGAAATCGTTCTAAAAATGTGTTAATACCCTCTGTATTCGGTTGATATCTCTATATTGATCTGCAACGGGCATTCAAGTTCTCACTAAACATGCTAAGTTCACCAAAGTCACCAAAAATTGCGCCAAATAAGCGGAATGTGTTTTTTGCATCATAATTGAGATTCTGTCTAAAAAAACCTTACAGGAGACCGATGCTAGTTTTCCCATGGGGTAAGTTTTCCACCAGGCCTTATACTAGAAATGAGGAGTTAGGAGGCGCCAAATGGCTGCTTGGTTTATGTAGCAACCCGTTTTAAGTCACCCACAAAAAGTTTTGCTCAGTTGGTGTTGTAATATTGTCGTTAGAGCTTGTTTTGTGTTTTTTCAACTAGATTGAATTTTCATGCTTATACGTTCAAACCTAAATCAAACGTACTTTTATTAAACTTACAGTTTTATCATTGCGTAAACTAAAAGGGGTTCCTCTATCTACTTAAATATATATGTCTTTGTTTTCAAAATAACTTAAGCCTCTAATCTTCGAGGCACTATTATAGTCAAAATATGGCGACGGGGCAGGTTTTCCAAAATTTCACCGGGCAAGAATTCCAACAATACCTTGTATATAAACGGGCTCCAACCTTCATAATATTCCAAAAATGCAATTATTTTTTAATCTATGACCAAGCAATATAATCATACATTAAGTTCTGAATGTAAAATTTTTTGTTTCCGATTAAAAATTTTCTACATAGTAATGAAAAGAAAGCTGACAGAAATCGTGCAATTCTGAAGCGATATACGTGGCTCTAATAGCTGTCAAGAATGGATTTAGTAGCTTAAAAGCATCCAAGACCTTATCCCAATAGATCGTGAACAATTACACAATAAAATATCAATGCGTCGTGTTGTACCCAAAACTTTAGAGCAAATTTGGTGGCTAAGAAAAAATTGAAGCAATTTCAACAAACTTCAGTGCATGTGACACGAATTTTTGTAATGTTTAGCAATACTTTAGACATTTAGTTTAGTTTAGTTTGAATTATCGTCGCACTAGAGCTACACGAGGGCTATTGGCGACGGGCGTCATAATTTAGACATTTAGACAACCCTAAGAAAAGCGCACCAAACTATACTCACACAAAAGGGGAAGTTACACAATTTGCTTAATTTCAAAGTGCTCCAGGTGATAATGACCTTTATATTACAATTTAGTATAGTAAACAGGCTTTTATTTACAATTTTACTTATATTTTGGTATAATCCTTTGAGATATTTTAGTTTACAATAAAATGCACATAAAAATATTTTTTTAAGTATTATTATTTTAATTAATAATATTTTTGTCAAGAATAGTTGGAAAATTTGCCCCATCCAATTTGGGCCGTCTGGGAAACCATACCCCGTACACGGGGCACGTTTTCCAGCTCAACGGGTTGGCATTTAACCACTCGCTGCCAAAAAGTGTATATACTTTTTAGAAAAGTAGCAATGCTAAGTTTTAGATAACCATGTGAGGTAGGCAATGGTATCTTACTTTCTTCAAAATTAATAAAAGTAAAAAAATATACAATCAAAAAGAAGAAAACATGGAAAACTAGCCCCGATCTCCCCTATATTCTTAATCTAAACATACTTTTCATACAAATATATACTAAAACGTATGTTTTGCAAATTAATAAAAAATATTATATTTAATAGTTGCTGAGAGATACGCCCTAAGCTCTAAAAATACACATTTTTTGTGCTATAAATGCAAAAAAAAGGCCGTATCACTTATTTGTAGTTAACAGTTCATTTTAACATAGTTTTTAAAGCAAAGCGTCTTTAAAATTAATTACTAAAAGAACTTTTTGAAGAGTTTAAAGAAAGAACTAGTTTAAAGTTATTTTTTAAGAACTGATATCGTATTGACCCTTGTTCAACTTCATTTTTTATAGAAATAAATGACTAATACCTACATTCAAAGGCTGAAAACTGATTTTCGTATTTTTTTTCTATAGGGTCAGGTCAATTTCGAAACTAATTAACATGTTAATTGTTTGTGGGGAGGTTTTAAAAAATGTCCCCGAATGGGGGGCACAGGTCACAAGAGGATAAAAAAAATCATTCTTTTTTGTGTGAAAGAGAGAGATATAAACTACGCATCACGAGGTGAAATAAAGTTAAGAGGAAATATACTATCAATCCACATTAAAAAAACAAACAAAAAATTTGCTTAGTTCATTTAAGAAAGATTTAAAAAGAAATTACTCGAAAATAAAATAAGATAATTATAGTATTATTATAGTGTATAGATTTATTACCTACTTTTTTGCCAAAATTTCATTATTAGGTAATTGAAAAACATTTTGAAGGATTAACTCTTCCATAATTATCCTCAATGCATAAAACATTCAGCAACTATATTAACATGTTATAACTATTTCATTACTTTTGATAGATTTGTTATCTTTTGTAGGCATAAAAAAGGAAATAGCATATTACAGGAGTTTATCTAAAAGTTGTTAAATATTTTTTTAGTTTATTTAAACACCTACATGAATATTTTTTCAATTACGCTGAAAGCTTGGAGAAGAAAGCATAGAAAAAAACACACAATATAGTTATGTAAAGTTTTACTCGTGTAAAAACTTGTTTGATTTAATTACAAAAAAAGAGTTCTGAAACTCGAATCTAAGAACATAGTTAATCAGGAAATTTATTGCTAGTTACAAAAAAATATTCAACCCTAATTAGCAAAATCTTTTCAAGAAATCAGTTCGTTTATCTTCTCAATTGATTTGATAAAATTAACAGCAGAACATGTACTAAAAAAAGTCTTAGCACCTAATATCGTCCTTCAACCCTAAACTACATTTTCCTTTAAAAAAATATCCGTAAGACGACCTTACCTTTCTTTTTTTCCATTCAAATGAAGTTAACCTTTTTTTCTAAGTCAAACAGAAAATCAAATTCGATCTGTAAAAATAGAAAAACAAAAGAATTCGAACTTCTAAAAAAAATAAGTCTACTTTGAAAAAAAAAATGGCGCCCGAATATTCTTCAGAAATGGCGGGAAAAAGAAGAAAAAGAACGTAACTTGAATTGACTAATGGGTGTCATTCAATTATAGCTGAGCATGCGCAAAGGAGGATTCTATTCTGTGTTAGGCATGAAGAAGTCAGAAGACTAAAAAAAATATTTCAAAGACAAAAAGAAATGATAGAATAACAAAACTTGAAAAAGTAGTACGAGAATCTCAAAGAAAATACTGTTTCTCTGAATTCTTTTATTTTCTTTGGGTTCTAGTATAACTTGTATTTTTCTTAACTTGTGTTTTAAAAAAAGCTTGTCAGGGGTAATTTTATTTTGAAATGTTTCAAGACTACAAAAACAATATTTTCTGGCAGTAATTTGAATTTTTTTAGTTAAAGTTTAAAAAAAAACTTGGTGGAGGGTTTCTTATTATAATAACAAATTAATTTTTTTCTGCAGAAATTTCAGTTATTTTGAAATTATGGACACAGTATCCTAAAATTAGACTTAAAAATTTGTTTTTTTATAATATTGTTACGTAACTTTTTGTAAACGTGCAAAGTATTATAACTGAATCTTGATTATAAAAAAAAGAAAGCATTTTATTATGAAGCATTTTCTGTGTTAACTTTTGCAAGGTTGAAGAATAAAAAAATTAATCTTCAGTTTTCAAAATTTTGTTTCATTTTGCTACACAAACTCCTAAGACTTTCGAAAAAAAATAAGCAAATCTTTATTTTTTCCTGCATTGTTGCATGTGTAGTTCACAAATTTAGTGGATTAAATGAGGTCCATTATGCTTAGTTTTTTTTATCTAAAGATTTGCAAAGTTAAATTTTTTGTAAAAATATATCACATTTTTTTCTACGCATTTACTCGTTAACCTTCACTTAAATTTAGCCTTTTATATGTTATCTTAATATCCGTGCAAAGTTTTCTCTCAGTCCAGGGAAATGGAATTCCACAATTTTAAGGATGGGAATGGAGTGCAAGTAATAATAAGTAACGTAATAATAAGTAAGTAATAATAAGTAAGGGAGGAATAATAAGTGTAGATAACTTACAGGTCTCTACTTCCCACTTTTTGAAATTGCTTCGAATATTTTGTGTAAAATTATTTATTGAAAACTTAAAAAGATATTCGAACCAATTTCAAAAAGTGGGAAGGTCGGGACCTGTAAGTCAGCTACATTTATCACATAAAAAATCCGCTTGTAAAAATATTCAATGCAGCCGGAGAAATGTGGCAGAGAAAATAGTTTTTTCTCCATAGGATTAACACTGATGCACTTTGCTTTGGAGACCCCCGATCCAGCGCGCCCATTCCCTTTTAATGAAAACACCTGTTCTAATAATATACTCGTTATTATGTGAGTATTTTCGTAGGTAGGCACGAATGTCATATGATTATGTGGCATGTAAAAGATCCTTAGAGTACCCATTTGACTTGGTTTCTCCTGCGAAATTATATCTTTTCATACTTCAACATCGACTGAGAGGTCAGATTTATTGCAGTCCGAGTGCTGAAATCTGTAACGATCGCCACCTAGATGGTGCCACAAAAAGAGGTGTGTATGCATTCTTTTTAAGAGATAGAATATTTTATTAAACTTAAAATAATTCTTTAAGTGCTATGTGTTTCATTTAAGAATGATTTCTTTTGTAAATAAATACAAAAATTCAAATCTATAATTCCTTAAAGCATCTTATGTTAAATCTTACAATAAGTTCTTATTCTTCAAAAACGAAGTGTCTAGTCTATCTATCATCCTTCAAATCCTGTAAGTACTTTCAGAAAAAAAAAGCTTTCACGCACATAACTAGAAGCGAGCGTCTTGATTTTCTTGGAGCATTTATAACATTCTCTTTGAAGAGTCGCTTTTTAGATTTGTCTTAAAAATATGGGGACCCTCGGGTATTTGAGTTTCAAATAGACTCCAAAGCAGATATTTCAATTTAAATCCCAGTATAAAAACGTGGATTCAGATCATATCCATTTATAGGATGTCTAAATTTGAACCAATGTCCCAGTATAAAAACGTGGATTCCGATCATATCCATTTATAGGATGTCTAAATTTGAACCAATGTCCCAGTATAAAAACGTGGATTCAGATCATATCCATTTATAGGATGTCTAAATTTGAACCAATGTCCCAGTATAAAAACGTGGATTCCGATCATATCCATTTATAGGATGTCTAAATTTGAACCAATGTCCCAGTATAAAAACGTGGATTCAGATCATATCCATTTATAGGATGTCTAAATTTGAACTAATGTCTTGTCGTCGAAAGGTAGCTCTCTATCTATTCGGGAACCCCAAAGATAAGTAGCTGAAATGTGTCGCGATAACCAACAAAATGAATTTTTCAACTTACAGTTCTGCCTCTGTACGCGAAGCCCCGTAAAATTAATGGCCCCGTGTACCGCCGTTGAGTAATTAAATGATCGAGCGACTGAATTGTGGTATTCCCATGCACCAAGTTCTAGGAGGCAGGTAATTATGAGCATGAATTATTCATTCAAGGAAAGCGGTACTATGGATAAAGGATGATAACTATTTGTTTATTGTCTCTTGTTGACCTTCAAGTCTTGTGTCTTGTTGACCGATCTTCTTGTGGTACTTTAGTATTTGTTATTCGATAAGTAATTGTGGGAAAATATGTTTAGAGTTTATGCATAGTACATTAGAACAAATAAAGAACAAACAGTTCGTCTTTTGCCACATATATGAGATACCAATAACACACTTTTATTTGGTTAGCCTACTTTCCTTATTTTTATTCGAAATACACTGCTCAAAATAATTAGGGGAATGCATAGTTCAAACCCTTTCACCCAAAATGATTCCATTTGGAGTCATCGGCTTGCGATTTTTTTTTCTCACTAAGTAAAGCTCGCACTTATTTATCGTTAGAAGGAAAATCATGTTTTTTTTTTTTTTTTGTCGTGTCCATGAGAGTTCGAAACTCTATATGTGTCCGTGAATTTTGATAATTTTTCTACAACTTGCTTTGATGTTGTCTCCATACGGATCTAGCATAGTCGCAGTACTCAATCTTTCTCAGTGCGCTCATAAGCCGGACACTCATAGATGTGAGTAGGCGTAAGCTGTGTATCGGACAATGTTCACAGCTTCTATGATCTTCTTGCCATCTCCATCTATCTTCATACCACTGTTGTGTCCGGTTCTCAGTCTAGTTATGGTTTTAAGAGTAGATCTGTCGCAGTTATTTCAGAGAGAAATGTTTGGTCTGAATGGATTTTTCTCTAAGCTTATATCTGGCCACTGCATTCGCATCCTGAAGAGAAACATCACTGCTGTTAGTGTTGAGGTCTCTGCCCTCCTTGGCCAATCTATCCGCAGTTTCATTATCTTCTATGTCGACGTGTGCAGGAATCCACTGGAGGATGCAGGTCTTGTTTATAGTCTGAAGATCTTGATGAAGACCTGAGATGATTTCTTGGGTGATAGAAGAATGTCCTTTTAGAATTGCTTGGAGGGCGGCCTTTGAGTCGCAAAATATTACTAGGCCCTTTGCCTGCTTGGAAGTGGGAAGGGCCTTATAGAAATGTCTTTTGATGTATCATGTCTTTTGAATAATCAAATAATGTTTGTTTTAATTAAATGAAAATCTGAAAAACATGGTAAAATAAAATTACCTCTCAAAAAACATTTTATAAAATAAATTGACCCTAAATTCTTCACGATTACATTCTTAGATGTTTAAAAATTGATTTTCACTTTTTTTTAACAAATAAAGTTTTGAAAAAGTTATTGTTATAATTTATTCAAAAGTTATGCTTCCTTAAATTTTCCCCCGTAAATTTTAGTTAAAAAATTAGGATTTTTTTCTCCTGTTTTGTACCATTTCATTCTCGATGCGTAATGAATCTATTTCACAAATTTTAGTTTTGTAGAATAAAAACTAAAACGTTGGAACTGAAAGGGTTTTCAAAAGTACGAAAAGTGCTCCCCTAATTGTTCTGAGCAGTGTAATTAAAAAACGGAAACGCCAGCCATTCATTTCCATTCATATAATTGCCTTGTTTACCTCCTTTTTGTCCGTCCAACTTCTTGGTCTTCCTCACTTCTTGACTCTTCCGACTTTCCTCCTACACTGCACTGTAAAAAAAAATTCTGTAATATAGCACATTTGCCGCATATTCACAGCGTTTTCTGAAGTATTTGATTACAGTTGCTGTTGTAAGCACATTTAAACAACACTTTGATGCTGTTTCTCAGCTTGCACACTCGTAAAACTTGACCTGCGGTGACCTTGGTTGACCACCCTCATTTTCTACCAATTGGAAGTTTATAATGGATCTTTGCTCAGGCGTGTGCGCTTGAATAATGCAGCAAATTTGTATGCTTTAGAACACAGCACGCGTTCTGGTGTGATTCTGGTGTAATTTTTTTTACAGTGTGCTATCTGTTTCCGTTCTTTAGACACTAATGTTATAGATAAAAAGCATGAGATATTATTGAAGGAATTGAACAATATTTATTCAATTGGTAGGTAGGCTTGTGGTTAGGTTGGTTAGGTTAGTTTGAATTATCATTGCACTAGAGTTACACGATGGCTATTGGCGACCCTAATTTAGAACCACAGGTAGGTACTTGTGAGAAAATATGTTTAGAGCAGGTTGGCATGGTTTTTTACCGCCCCCGGTAAATACCATGGTAAAAAAAACATTTTTTACCATCCTGGGAAAAATTATGTTTTTCCCGCCTGGGAAAAACCTAATTATTGAAACAAGAATTAATTACAAAATGATATTTAATGAGATTAATTCAAATATTTGAATTGTACTAAATATTTATCATGGACTTAATATTTTTAAAAAACTGACAAATCTTCCTTAATTATTTTATGTCTGGGGTATTTTATAATAACCATGTACTTTTGTTTATTATTTAAGTGTTCTAGACATAAACATAAATAATTATTATAATATTGTCTGTGGTAAATATTCATTAAAATATTGTATAAGATAATTAATTATTAAGTTATGTCCACTAAATTTAGAAATAAAATCAAACTACTACTTTACTAGCAAACTAGAACGGCTATTGGGGGGGCGGGGGGATGAAGGATAACAAAAAGAGTGTGACTAACAAGGGATCCTCCTCCCAGACAGTAGCACAATTGTAATGACAGCAAGAATACAAAGATTAAGTTGGAAACAAAAAAAAAAACAACTGATGTTTTTATAGAATTGTTTAATTAACTAAAAGGAATTTATCAGGTAATATATATTCCAGAAAGGAAGGGGATTTCCCAGTTTTTTTCCCGGCATTTACCAATTTTTCCCGATTTTTACCAGTTTTTCTCGCTGGGATGGGAAATATTAGTTTTGGAAGGGAAAAACCCAACCCTGGTTTAGAGTCCAGGCATACTAAATTTCGACAAATAAAAATTCGTCTTTTGGAACAGGTGCAAGCAAACTTTTGCACTTTTAATTCAATAATTATTTAGAAATCCTTATCGGGCACAAATCAAAGTATAATCTAATTTATAAAAAAGTTCCAAATTCATAATATTTAATGCTTTAACAATAAAAAAATAACTCAACTGCCTGATGATGAACTTTTATGGACACGCATTTCCTCGATGATTATATTATGTAATTTTACTAAATGGGACTTAGTTAAGAGTTACGTGATGTACCTATTAGAAAACTATAACTCAAATTTTATTTTAGTTTTACAATTACAAAAAAAACTGTACTTAAAATGCCAAAATGTTTGTTTTTATTTACCAGCATTCAAACTTTACGAGTAATTTTATTATCGACAAAAAAAGGGATTTTAAAATGTTTTACTAATGTTCACATATAAAGTAAAATTATAATCCTAATATGAAGTAAAATTATAATCCAAAAATGAAGTAAAATTAGAATCCTAATATAAAGTAAAATTATAATCCTAATATGAAGTAAAATTATAATCCAAAAATGAAGTAAAATTAGAATCCTAATATAAAGTAAAATTAAAATCCTTTTTAACTTGTGAGCGGAATGGAAATGGACACAAATGTATCGTTGTTTTCTCTAAATATTTTTTTTTTAAATAATTTTTTTTTAAAATTGCATATTAGTTTAAAAATTTAAAATTATGTTTATATTTGAAGACATGATCTTGAAATCCGTTCCAGCTGGAAAAATTGGAATAACAAAAAAAATCATTATTTATGATTTGTTTTAATTTAGTGTTTTTGCTAGAAAAACTGGTGCATAATTACAGAAAAAGCCGGGTCTAACGGTCAGAAGGTTGGTTGGTAGACATATATTTTCAGGCTTGTGTGCTTGGTCACAAAGACCCGCTTATAAACCATCGTCAAGAAGGACGGACACGACATACACACACATACAAGACAGATGCTGCCATCTATCGCCACCTCCACAATTTAGACATGTCCCTGAAGGGGAAGGAAATAGTCTCCAGGGACCTGTACCCGTGGGAAACTGCGCAATGACCGACCACAGGACTTTCAGAACCAACAGATTTAACGAGCACGTACTCCGCATATACTCGACAAACACAAACATCCATGCCTTACCGGGATTCGAACCCGAACCCAGAGGGTCCAAAGGCTAGCTCCCTAACCGTTGCGCCGCCGGGTCGGGTCAGAAGGTTAAAAGAAGTTTCTAAAAAGAACCAGTTAGCACAACAAAAACACATTAACAGAAACACTAATGCCTAAAAATAGCACATTATTGATATTTATGGTGTGTGTGTGGGCGCAAAAGTGCATCTGAAATTTCATTCGGAAAATTGAATTTATAATGAAATAGCCTGAGAGGATTGAAACCGGGTGAAAATGTATTGGGAAGGTAGACATAGACTCAAATGTAATGTACAATTGATGAAAATGTATTTGATTGTCCTATGCTCAAGATAATCTTTGGATGTAATTTCTTAATTTTGATGTAATAGTTTTAACGTTAATTAATAGGATTTAACATTGCACAGTTTCTGGCTTAATGAGTTATTAGCTAATAGTGGATAATTTGAATGGATATATTGTTAGATCGTAACCGACTTAATTATTTAAGAGTTTCAACTGATAGATGGCTTTTCACGATTTTTTAAATTTATAAATAAAACAAGTTATCAAAAAAAAAGGAATTGCACTTTTCTGCTGATTTAAAGCACAAAGAAATTATTATACGAATCGAGACATATTCATTCGATTTCAAAATATTTGTTTCAAAAAATGTTTGCAATTTGCCCTATCGAAGATTAAAGTTCTATGAAATTAAATTTTAGGTAGAAAAGTTTTGATTAAAATTTTTTTTTTTTGCGAAATCACTTAAAAATAAACATAATATATCGAAAAATGTTATTGTTAAAAGACAAGAATGTTTGTTAAAATGTACCCCGTATGCGGGGCACGTTTTCCAGCTCAACGTGATTAAATGCAATCACGTTGAGCTGGAAAACGTATACGGGGTACATTTTCCCAGACTGCTAAAAATGGATAGGGCAAATTTTCCTACTATTATTGAAAAGATACACACTTTATAAACATTTTATTGTTTTTATGTACACTTTATTGTAAAATAAAATTACTCAAAAGATTTTACCAAGAATTAGGTAAAATTATTTTTAAGAAAAAGGCTAGTTTAAAGTACCAAATTGTTACATAAATGTCATTATCATCGGGATCACTTTGAAATCAAGCAAATTCTGCAACTTTTATTGTGTAACTATAGTTTGGTACTCTTTTCTAGGTGTTGTCTAAAGTATTGCTAAAGAGTGAAAACAAAAATCACATCATGCACTGAAGTTTGGGGAGATTGCTTCTCTTTTTCCTTAGCCAGCCAATTTACTCCAAAGTTTTGGCTGCAAAATAACATAATAATATTTTACAGTGCAATTATTTACGATCTTTGGTAATATTATTTTAAACTAAAATATATCAAAGGATTATACCAAAATATAGGTAAAATTGTAAATAAAAGCCCGTTTACTATACTAAATTGTAATATAAATGTCATTATCACCTGGAGCACTTTGAAATCAAGCAAATTGTGTAATTTTCCCTTTTGTGTAAATATAGTTTGGTGCTCTTTTCTAAGGGTTGTCTAAATGTCTAAAGTATTGCTAAAGATAACAAAAAAATTCGTATCGCATGCACTGAAATTTGTTGAAATTGCTTCTATTTTTTCTTAGCCACCAAATTTGCTCCAAAGTTTTGGGTGCAACACGACGCATCAATATTTTATTGTGCAATTATTCACGATCTATTGGGAATATTTAAGTTTTCGGATGACTTTACGCTACTAATTTCATTCTTGACAGTTATTAGAGCAGCGTACATCGCTTCAGAATGGTACGATTACTATCGGATTTCTTTTTATTACTATGTAATATTTTTTTTATCGGAAACAAAACTTTTTATATTCAGAAGTTAATGTATGGTTAAATTACGTGGTCATACATTAAAAATAATTACATTTTTGGGGTATTTTAAAGGTTGGAGCACGTTTATATACAAGGCATTATTGGAATTCTTGCCCCGTAAATTTTGAAAAACCTGCCCCGTCGCTTGATTTTTATTTTAATAGTACCTAGACGATTAGATTTTTAAGTTATTTTTAAAATAAGTATATATTAAAGTATAGAGATGAACCACTTTTTATTACAAGCAATGATAAAACTGTAAGTTCATTGAAAAAACGTTTAATTTAATTTCGAATGTAAGCATAAAAAATCACTCAACGTTGAAAAAATTATAAAAACATCTCTAACGAAAATATTACAACACCAACTGTACAAAGATTCTTGTGAGTAACATAAGCCGTATTGCTTTATTAACCAAACAGACAATTAGCGCCCCTAAAGGCTCATTTCAAATACAAGGCTTGGTGGAAAAATTTTCCAGTGGGAAAACTAGCCCCGGTCTCCCTTACATTCAAATACAAATACAAAAATTGTCGACCAACAACAGGCCAGAGGCCCAGCAAGGTTGGTCAAAAAAATTATAATTTTTTTTACCATCTATAATAACTATCGGCGGCCCAGTGGCTTAGTGGTAGTGCTCCGCATTGCCATGCCACAGGTCCGGGGATCGAGTCCCGGACTGGGCGAGGTTGACTCAGACTTTCATCTTTTAAGTGGGTCGATAAAATGAGTACCAAGCATGCCTGGGAACTAAACACTGGGGGTCCAGCGTGAGGCTGACCACCTTACCGGGACATATGCCTAGCACCCTAGAGCCCTTGGTCACGAAAGCTGGAATGGGCACTGCAGGCCTAGGCCCTCTAAGGGGCTGTTGCGCCGAGGAGTTTTTTTTTAGTTTACAATAACTATCGAGATACTTCTTGAATTCTTCTTCAAATAAACAACATAATCTTTTAAAGCATTCCACTCATTGACAATTTGATTGTAAAAATAATGTTTTCTTACCTTTCTTTAAAATAAGGATTTCTGAACATGCTCTCTGGTACGACTATTTAAATTGTATAGTAAAGTAGCGAAGCCGTAAAGATTTTTCGATTATTACTCATTCGCCAATCAAATCCTGAGTAACTACAGCAGTGTGGCGTGATACAAAAGAAGTAATACGGCGCATTCCGTAATACGCTTTAAATTTCCATCAGTACTGAACTTTTTTGTGTGAGCGGTTTTTTACAGTATACAAAACACAGTATAATAGCATTTTAAAAAAAATTTCTACCGTTTAGCAAAATTCCATTTCGAAAATTCACAAGAGGATTTCCCAAAACAGTAACAAAACTGTATATCTCCTAATTAAATTCCAAAACTTTTCAAACACTTTAAACTTATATTTAGCATATTTTAAATCAAATTTTTCGCGAGAACACAGACCAAATTCTCACGATTCGATTAATCGTGTCTTTATTCTGAGTAATTACAAAGTTTCAAACATTTCCTAAAAGAGATAATGGTTTTCTTATGCGATTTTTGCTCAGATTTCAATTTCTACAAGAAGAAAAGATCGTGTACTTTAGGTAATTGTTTTTATCACGCGAATCGAACATTAAACGAGTTTCTTTTTTAGTGAAAACGATTTAAATAAGCGATGTTTAGCATTTTAAGTATAACGAAAAGCATTTTGGTGAATTTATGTAATACTTCGTAATATATTTTGAAGGCTGCATACAGTTTAGTAAATTTTCGATTAGTAAAGTATAAACAAATATGGTTTATTCGAGTAACACAGCATACCGGCTTTAATATTTTTAAAACAGATTTTGGAACAATGTAACACTTCGAATCTACACCACGATTTAAAAAAATAGTTATTTAAGCCAACTAGTGCCGAAAATAATACTTTATTAAGCGAGTGGCTTTTATTTCACGAGACCGTAGGTCGAGTGAAATAAAAACAAGAGCTTAATAAAGTATTATTTGGCACTTGCTTTCTTACAATATTTTTTTATAATAACGTGCGAAAAAATATTTCTACCAATGAGTGATTTTCATGACATCATTTAGTTTCCATGGCGATATTCGAAAATGCAAAGTAGTAAAGGAAAAGTTGTAAAATAATAATCAAAATAATGTTCAGGGTTCCTTAGAATAAGGAATGCTTCCCGGACTGCCTCCAAATGTAAATATTAATAACTACACCGGATCAAATGTTACTATAAATATGCATGTTAAATAAAAGTATTGTTTGGCGTGAAATTTGTGTTCTTACTTTTGTATTATTTCCTTTAATTATTTTTGTAGTACTTGTAGTTTCCATGGAGATATTAGAAAATGCAAAAGTAATGAACCAATAGAAATAAGTGAGTTTCACGACATCATTTAGTTTCCATGGAGATATTCATGACATCATTTTGTTTTTCTACCAATCAGATACTCTTATTTACTTTACCGCACTAGTGCCGAAAGTAGTACTTTCGGCACTGTCTGTGACGTAAGCACGTAAAGTGTCATTTTTCACAACGATTTATGAATGAATATGATATAAAAAGTGAACTTTTTTGCACGTTGTTATAAAAAGAAATGTATCTATGAATTTCTCAAAATTTTCTCAAGTTATGATAATGCTTGTGTAGGGAGGTGTTTTTGTCTACATTGTTAAAAAAAGCAATTTACGAAACTAAATTTTCCGTTGCCAAAATCTTTTTAGAATTTTCAATTTTACTTACACTGAGTTATTACCAGAAAAATTTAAATTAACAACCAACATTTCACAGTTTAAATACAATAATTTGAAATGAAATGAAAGTACAATTATATTAATCTACATTTCATTTTGAATGAAATGAAAAGAGATTACTAGTATTTGTTTTTTTAATTAAAAATTTTGGGAGTTTATTCCTTTTGTACTGAAATCGTTATTTAAGAAGTTAATTTTTTTTAAAAATTCTCACCCAAAGAGGAGGAAAGAGGCCACAATGAACCGATTTTAAGAATAGCATTGTGCATTGCTATAAGTTTAGAAATTACGAAATTTTTTTAGTTTAAAAGAAATTTAATTCGAGAGAAAATAAAGTAAAATTATAGAAAGGCACACGAGTTTAATATGTAAAATTGCAATTTGAACAATATTATTTGATATTTTTATTATTTAAAATTTTTATTACATTTTTAATTCTTGGTCAAATTTTCTCAACTCGATTCTAATAATATTTCCGAATATGATTTAACTATATAGATCGTTGTTTAATTCTTCTGTTTACAAATGGAAATATTGAGGAACGTTTATGTACAAATGTGGAGTTTGTATTTCATAAAAAGTTGGATGGGATTCAGCCGGATATATAAACAAAAAATAAATAATGGTGACATCAGAAGAGTGGTGCTTATAATATCTTGATGAGATACTTACCAATGAGGAGGGCGATGGATTGGCATCGAGGAAAAGTCTACATAATTTACTAGTAAACGTTATTAAGGGTACATCCGTTCAACGTCTGGTTAATTAAGCTTATACTTACAAATTATACTTTTTACTTACAAAATATATATTTAGTATATATTTTGTAAGTAAAAAAAGCTAATAATATTTTACTAAAAAAATTTGATTAAAGTTTAATGTCCATTTGTAAAGGTGATTTTTCCTTTTCGTCTAATTGATCGTGTCTTAGATATGAGACAAAAAAGACTTGTTTCAAGTAACAATTTTACAAAATAGGTTCAATTCAAAATCACTAAGACTGATCACTTATATGTGTCGCCTAAAATATAACTTGATGTAAAACGTACTTGTGCTAGTCTAGCATGACGTTTTTAATCTATCTTATAATTGAAATAGCTAAAATAAAATGCACAAAAATTTCAATAGTTTTAGTCGACAATTAATAGTAATTTTACTTTTATTTTCGATGTCTTTGTTCTTAAATTCGAAATACATATTTTATTTAAATAATTTCGAAGGTAACAAGAAGATAAAATATATTACAATGAAGATTCTCTAAAATAGTTTTGATTCAAATATAACGTGACGCAAAACAAGCGGGAAACAAAAAGAGACATTTTCTCGTAAATCTATCAAGTATTCATATACCTTTGAGGTATTGTATATTTTATTTTTGCTCTTTACGCCATCTTACTTCTGAGTGGTTCTTATCCTAGGTTTTGAAAAATTGCGATTTGAGAAAAAGGGCAGATGTCTCAAAAGAAACTTTATGAAATCATTCCCTTTTTGAAGAACAGTGTTTTAATATTCCATTTGAATTTGGTAGCAAAGAAAAGAAATTATGCTATAAAGTACAGAATAAATATTAATTAGTTTTTTTTAAAGTATTAAGTATTCTTTTTTTCTTTCTTTTCCTATCCCCAAAATCCAGCGGAGCTAGACAAGGTCCATGAGTCCAAAAACCTCAAGGAAGTCCAGGACCATCAGCGGACGACCCAGTAGATCTTGATGGCTGAGCCCCAGGCACTCCAAGATGTGAAATGGTGAAGCCTGCTCAGAAGAGCACTTGGAGCATGTGTCAAATAAGTATTAAGTATTGAAGTATTAAGTATTTTTCATTTACTACTTTCAGTATTAAGTATTGAAAGTAGTAAATGAAAAACTCACTGCTTCTAACCGCAATTCGAGAGTGCAGGGAATTGCAAAAAGAGTTATATTTTAAAATGCAATTTTATGATTATAAACTTTACGAATTATTTCTGTTGAAGCCCGTTTTGTACTGAAAAAAGAAAATGGTTTCATTAAAAATATAATATCATAAAATTGTTCCTTCTTTCTTTCCAAAACAAGTTACGCGTGTTTTTAAAATATTTGATTAAAAGTTTAAATTAGTATTTTGATTATTCTACGTAAAGAAAAAAAATTAAAATTTTGTGATGGGTTTCACCAAAAATGTGGTTCGTAGCTACAACAGCTGTATGGTGAAAATTTTCACCTTATTTTCGATATTTTTGGCTCAACCTTTTTTCAGTATTTTCTCTCGAAAACCTGAAAATTGATTCAATCGAATACCGAAATCATGGTAAAATATTTCATCAACAGACGTTGCACCTACTAGGAACCATTAAAATGGCGAAACTAAGCACAACATTTTTAACACTGTAATCTCTAAACTTTTTATAAGAATTCAGCAACAAATACCCTTTGTTCAATGGAAAAAACAGGTAAAAATAATGAACCGGCATCGTTTCTCTCTTCCCTACATTCTTAGAATCTACTGCACTTGATTTAACAAAACATTCGAAAGTTCTAAACAAAAAGTATCTTCGTTGGTTCTATGTTTTTAGATAAATAAACGTTACAGTACTGTGTTATGGATTTAAGAGCTTTTGAATCTGGAATCGTGTATTTCTTTAAAAAAAAAACTTTTTTAAAGCTGGGAAAAAATAAGGAAGTTTATGGAAAGTGTTTAGTTGAGTGCAATTGAAACATTATATTTTATTATTTTTTAAATCCACAAAGTGTCAAATGAAATGTTTAGAAAGAGCTTGGGGGTTGCCCTCTAAATTTTTGAATTTATATTGAAGTAAAAGCTTTTCAAGCTTCGAAATAAGATAAAAAGTACTACAATATTTTTTGTAGTTATTCTGTTTTATTTTCCGAATATTTATTTTATGAAGGTGGTGAACATATGGCTTTCGTCAAAAGAAAATAAATATGTAGTTAAGTAACTTTTTTGGTGTCGAAAAGTTTTGAATTTAATTTATGTATATTTGTTTGTCGCTGAATCGAAATACGATATCAGGTTTTCTATACCAGATATACGCTTTTTATTTATGAAATATTCAGGGTTTTTTTTTGTTTTAAAGAAGTGAATGAGATCAACGTTAAAAGATAACGTTTGCAAAATCTTATCAAATGCGTTAAATTAGTAATTTAAGTATATTAAAATAAGAGATCTTCTTTTAAATTATTGTGTAAGATAAAATATGTTAACTTAAAGTGAGGGGTTTCAATCTGAAATTGGGCAAGGTTCAATTAGTCTTTCATTTCTTAAGTGGGTCAATAAAATGAGTGACAAGCATGCTTGAGAATATAAATATTGGGGTTCCCATGTGAGGTTGACCACCTAAGCAGTAAGTACACTTATTTGTAGCCCAGTGACCTTATTCACGATTACTGGAATTGGCACAGCAGGTCTTGGTCACTATGGACTGTTGTAATACTGAATTAGTTAGCTTTATGGTAAAATGAAAAATGCATTAAACAAAAGGATTGTTTAACCTCGAAGCTCCTGCAAAAGAAGAAAAATTAACATTAATATTTCTTTAAAATAAAAACTAGTACTTAATTTTTATTCATTAAACCCGAGGTTTCAATCACATATTGGGCAAGATTCAACAGCCTTTCAATCTTTGGGTGGGTTGATAAAATTAGGGCCAAGCATGCTGAATAACTAAACACTCGCACCCCTGAATTAGTTTTTTTCGTAAAATAAAAGTATTTCCCAAAAGACAAGATCGTTTTATCGACAAAAGAAAAAAATGCAACATTCCTTTTTAAAAATAAAATTATTTAATCTTTGAATAAAAATACGCTCTATATCCAACATTTTACCATAAAGCCTAGCGTACTTTCAGCCCTTTTCAACTATGCTTTGTACCTCAGAGACCTTGTTCAGAATCACTGGAATGGGCACAGCAGGTCTTGGGACAATATGGACTGTTGTACTACCGAATTATTTAATTTTATGGTAAATAAAAGTCTATTCCACAAAAAAATATTGTTTCATCGAGTAGCTCCTACAAAAAATAACATCCCTTTCTTAAAAATAGAACTATTTAATCTTTGAATAAAAATGCGTTCTATATATCCGTCGTTTTACCATAAAGCTACGAGTACTTTCAGACCCTTTCAACTATGCTTTGTACCTCAGAGACCTTGGTCAGAACTACTGCAATGGGTATAGCGAGTCTTGGGACAATATGGACTGTTGTACTACCGAATTATTTAATTTTATGGTAAATAAAAGTCTATTCCACAAAAAATATTGTTTAATAGAGAAGCTCCTACAAAAAATAACATCCCTTTCTTAAAAATAGAACTATTTAATCTTTGAATAAAAATGCGTTCTATATCCAACATTTTACCATAAAGCCTAGCGTACTTTCAGCCCTTTTCAACTATGCTTTGTACCTCAGAGACCTTGTTCAGAATCACTGGAATGGGCACAGCAGGTCTTGGGACAATATGGACTGTTGTACTACCGAATTATTTAATTTTATGGTAAATAAAAGTCTATTCCCACAAAAAAATATTGTTTAATAGAGAAGCTCCTACAAAAAATAACACCCTTTCTTAAAATAAAACTATTTAATCTTTGAATAAAAATGCGTTCTATATCCGTCGTTTTACCATAAAGCCTGGAGTACTTTCAGACCCTTTCAACTACTTTGTACCTCAGAGACCTTGGTCAGAATTACTGGAATGGCACAGCAGGTGTTGGGACAATATGAACTGTTGTACTACCGAATTATTTAGTTTATGGTAAATAAAAGTCTATTGCAGAAAAATATTGTTTAATCGAGTAGCTCCTACAAAAAATAGCATCCCTTTCTTAAAAATAGAACTATTTAATCTTTGAATAAAAATGCGTTCTATATATCCGTCGTTTTACCATAAAGCTACGAGTACTTTCAGACCCTTTCCACTAACGGTCAATTGAACCAACATCGACAAACCCTCGATTAAGTTAACGGCCATTCGGTTCACTTCCGTTCCTCCTAAGGTTTTGCATTGCCAGATTTAGGACCCGAACTTTTTGGCTCGAAATTATTTCTGCGACATTAAGAAATGTATGTGGAGGCGGAGTAACATATTTGGATATGCGCTTTTTTTGGTTGTATGTGATTTATTCTTGGATTATTTTTCAGTATGGAGACTGGGTTTTTAAATATTTGTCTGACTTTTGATGGGAAGGTAAATGATTCGAAAAAATCTATAAAGTTTATTTTCTTTTACTGTTTAATATCTCTTTAAACGCATAGTAGAAATTGTATTTTCGAATGTATTTTGTCAATGTTGTGGACGAAAAGAAATGTCTTCAACAATACTTTGCTTTTATATTTGCTTTTCTATTCAATAAACTATTATTTATAATCACTCAACAATTTTAACAAACTCAAAGGAAGGACGAGTAAAACAGCATTCATAGCATTATTGGTTTTTGAAATAATTTTCAGCGATGCTTCTTATACAAACATAAGCACACAGAGTATGAGTAAGAAATAGACTTTATGCGTATTTCAGTTGGTTGGTGTCGTATCCTCTATTGAGTTACATAATTATAACTTATGTTGGGCTTGAATAGTCTTTTATATGAATATAGATCTTCTGTAGCGTATTCTAGTATAGAGATTAAAAATGGACCAGTTATTTAAATTCTCTGAAAAAGATTGATTTTCTTACAAATTTAATAAAGAGAATTTCTGTTTGTCACTATATTTATACCCTTATTTAAAAAAAAGTACATATTGTTATAAATCTACTGACTTTAGACACATACTTTTCTGCTTAGATGCAGATTTAAAATTTCCAGTAAAATGCTAAAGTTAAATAATTTAAGAAAATTTTAGTAATTTCTTTTTTTTTAAATTTAGAAATAATGGAGATTCTATTAAAATGAACGAAAAGTATTCGAATCTTTCGAACTCCAAATCTTTATCACGAAATTCTTGTTCAATTTTAAGACTAAACAGACTAAATAATTTCCCTAATTCAACTTACTCCAAAAACGAAAAGAAAATCATCCTCAACTTAACCTGTTAAATTAAGTCAACCCAATAAATTAACCTACAATTTATAAATTAATTACAACGACAACGGAAAAACAACGCTCTTTACTCCCTTCGTATAGATTTACTGTCAAACGAATTTAAAACTACCCTCTCTATGCTTACTTAGTAAAATAAGTAAATGTACGTTAATGGCAAGAAATAAGCTGAGACTTAATCAATTTAATAAACACCGCGGGCTGTAACTTAGCTGCGCCCAGCTTAATTGATAAATTTTACAAGCAATTTGCGATACTTAAGAACGGGGACAATTATCCTATTATAAGGTCCCTAATCAGCGTATTTGTATAGAGTCTTGCTTGTTCTTCATTAACGTAGGTTGTAAGTAAGTAATGCGATATTTTGATTTATTTGGTTGCGTAGCTGGATAGTTTTATTTAAATTGAATTTCTTAGTATATACAAATTGATTTAAATAGTTAAAAAAAATACTTGTACGGAATTTAATTTTTTTTTTGTTTCATGATTTAATATATTGATATTTTTATCTCTCGGCAAAATTAAATCTCGGCATACTTTAACATCCACAAAGAGCTCAGATTCATTGTGATCTGCGCGTCAAAATCGGTAGCGAGAGTCGACTAGATGGTGCCACCAAAAAATGGTTCTCAGTTCTGGGGAATATGCCGAGTCTGCAAAGGCTCTTGACCGCCAATATACTTCAACATTTTTTATAAAAAATCTAATCACATTTGACTTTATCTCATACCAACTTTTGTTAAACGCATATGTTTCAACACAGGGAAAAATTTGGAGCTCTACATTAATTTACTTAAAAGCCTTAGGGTTTTAACCTTTTACAAGCTGAAAAAAATTAAAAAATTACAAAATCAACATAAAATTTCAAAAACCATTTTACCAAACCAATATATCATTTTCAATAAACCTCCTCCATTATAAAGGATACCTTCTTTTTTTGCAATATCCTTAGCTCACAGCATTCGAGCATGTTTAATTATTTTCTGGGCAACCCTAAATTTTGGGTAATGCGTCCCCTTAAATTTTTATTTTTGACCACATAATTTTCTCTCTGATGAACCAAGTTTAGATGTAGTTTCTTTGCAGGTTTAGGAACTGGGGATCACAGTCCTCCAGAAACTCGGTAAGAAGTTTGTCTTGCATGTCCCAGGCTCGGGCCCGAGCATTCTTAAAATACCTGCCGACTTATAAAAAAACTACTGTTAAAATACCTGCCGACTTATAAAAAAACTACTGTTAAAATACCTGCCGACTTATAAAAAAACTACTGTTAAAATACCTGCCGACTTATAAAAAATACTGTTAATACCTCCGATTATAAAAAATACTGTACCTGCGACTTATAAAAAAACTACTGTTAAAATACCTGCCGACTTATAAAAAACTACTGTTAAAATACCTGCCGACTTATAAAAAAACTACTGTTAAAATACCTCTCGATTAATGGTATATGCAGCCAATTTCTGACGTAGAGGAAATTGGCTACATAAATAATACCCCTTGTAGAGGAAATGGCCGTTAAATATGCTCAAAAGTCCTGACGCCATGTACGATGTCGCCCTTAAAAGTTGCGTTGGGTGGCTACTCGGATGTCGGCTTGTCACTTGGCTGTGGTTAAAATTTACGACGAATTTTCACCAATGGCCCTCGTGTAGCTCTAGTGTGACGATATTTTAACTTTACTCTTAACTCTTTGCTTATTTAAGATTTTTATGAATTGAAACAGTCTACAAGGGTTTGAAATTATAATATCAGATGAATTGTATATTCTGACCTTGGAAATTAATCACAGTTTAAAATTTAAAGCCAAATTTTTCTTCATTAAATTCCTAAAGCAGAGTTAAATAATAGTCGCGGCAGAGCTAAATGAGGGCTTTTGTCGTAATTTAGAACCACAGTCAAGTGACGAGCCAACACCCGATTAGGCACCCAACTTTTAAGGGTGACATCGTACGCAGCGTCGGGACTTTGGAGCATATTTAGCTATACGAGGTATTATTCGTTGGACATTTTTAGGCTGTACGGGCCGTTTATAGGTCCTCAGTTACTTTGGCGATTCCCGTACCCGGACCTGGGATCTTTCGCATGCAAGGAGAACGCCTTAGCCGATTGGGCTCCCCAGCCCCATTAAATTCTTAAAGAAAATAGATTTATTGGCCACCGTAAGAGTTACCAAACCAATTCCAATGGGGGCCGTAGTGAGCCTAGTGGTCAGCGTCTCGGTCTCGGGATCGGAAGGTCCTGCGATCGAGTCTCGGTACCACTGAAGACCTACCGAGTATATGCGGAGTACGTGCTCGTTAAATCTGTTGGGTCCGAAAGTCCTCTAAGTTCCCATACCAAATCAATACCTCTGGGGGTGACAAGCCAATTCTGGGGAGCCTCTAGTTGGCCTCTGTCTCTAAAAATTAGATGGATCCACTTATGTGTGTGTGTGTTGTCTGTTGTGTCTGTCTTACTTGACGAAGGTTTATAAGCGGGTCGCTGACCAAGCACACAAACCTGAATATATATGTCTACCAACCAACCAACCAATTTCAATGGTTAACAGTTTTCTTTAAAAAAAACTTCACATCTCACTATGGAAAAGCGCTCACTTGAAACTTCAAATCCTGTTTTTCTTTTCCTTATTCCTGGCTGGATGTGGAGTTATGCAGAGCGACCGGAAAACGTAATTTCCTCTCCCAAATCCTTTCCGTATTTCTCTTTTGAACCACCAATTTCTTTTCAATATATACCAGGTTTTTTTTCTTTCACAACTAGGAGTGAAGAAATTTAGGTACTTTTTATCTTTTATGGTTGAGAGTTGTAGGTTTAGTTGTGTTGTGGTTATTTTTTTAAAATTAATTTTAACAAGAATTTAGTTTAATGCTTATTTATTTGATAGTGTTTAAAATTTAATTTGAAAACGGTAAGGCGATAAATACTATTAAAAGAATTACTTCCCTAAAAATGAGTGTTTAAGTTATTTTTTTTTTACATTAAAAAAAAATATTATAAAAAATATGGAAATGTATTTAGTCGTTGGCTATGCAAGAAGGCAGTGTCTCAAATAATAACTTTCTAAAGGGTTTTTATAATTATATTGCAATGAGTAAATGACATGCACATATTTAAAAGTATAAGATTAGCCTGAACTCAACTTCTCGTATAGAGCATTTAAGTAAAACTTTGTAGCATAATTTTACTAATTCTTTGATTGGTTTGTTTCAGGTGACGAAATTTCGTCTATCTATCATTCTTGCTCTTCTTGCGATCGGTGCTCCGTATGATCCTCTGTTCCCACGTGATATAGATTCAGGAATACAAGCTCGAGTAAGAATTTATTATTCTTAAACATTTCTATTTTCACTCAAGACATAAAATATACCGATTTCATTTTCATTTTTCAACATAAGATAACATTGGTGATTTCTTCATCCACTTTAAGCAGAAATTGAAAACTAGTCCAATGGCATAAATTTAAAGTCACAATAAATTAAATGATACAACATGACAGCTACATTATTTTCATAAAAAAAATTTTAACCACCAATAATTAGAAAACAGTTATATCAGAAAGCATTTCTACATTATTTAAATAATATGTTTACTTCCATAATCCCCTGAATTAGCATAAATATACCATTACATAAATCATTTCCCTCATCTCTAGGGTTCACCAATAACCAAACTCCCACAATCATAACCCTATCTCTAAATAAACCCCACTGCCCCCGAAACAAATTCCCTGGTATCATTTAAAACCCAAATCGACATCCTACACACATGATATCAGTCCTATTTCGTATTATCTTCATCCACAATCAGTCCCATTCCCCGCCAGTTGGCGAAATACCCTTTTATCATAACTCGAATATTATCCCTTTATTGTAACCGCATCAGGCCTATGGAAAAGATCCGAAATAATCGCATGAAAGGCGGAGAGTGGTTTGAATGCGATCGAGATGCTTGGCGAGAACATTTGTTTGAATATCGCCAAATTGATGTGATAAGACAAGAATTATTTAATATCGTATGAAAAGTAGGTACACAGCAGTCACGACAACTCTTAGTTTGGGTGAGTTTTTGTATGCTTCCTTTCACCTCTAAGGCAATTAGGGAAAATTAAATGAGTAGACCAATAACATAAAAAACAAGAGAGGTTTAAAAGTGATGAAGATGCTTGGCGAGAAAAAAGTAAAGCATATTGCCAAATTGATGTGATAAGACTAGAATCCCTCAAAATTCACTTTTTGGGTAAATTTAGTGCCTATAAACCAATAGAATTTCTCCTTGCGTTCACAAAAAGTTAATGACTTTGGTGAGCGTGAAATTTTAGATTCTATACACTATGTTTAAAATGAAAAAAAGGAAGCTTTTATAAAGGCTGTGACCGTCCATCTGTCTGTCACCCACTTTCATACCAAAAACTAAATGCCACAGACAAGTTTGATAAGTTAAAAGATTCAGCGCATAGAAATTAAAAGGCATTGAAAATCTTTTAAAAAATCGAATTCGAAGTTCTTCAATTATTAAAAAAAACTGCATAGTTAAAAAATCATTTAAAAAGCATAAGACGGCCAATTTTATTGAAGGGTCCCGGTCGTTCATTTGCCACTATGACGATAGTAAATTCAATTAGACGAAGTCGCCAATGAACTAGGCGGGCCTTAAATCTTAGTTATACCTTTATAGAATGGCAGTTTGAACTGTATTACCCGCATATATATCAAATAATTTACTATAGTTTTTGTATAGTTATAATTTACCTACTAAATGCAACATTATGACGGTATAATTGTAAAATTCACATTTTCCAGAATAATAACTAAGATATAGGACCCATTCCATTCATTGTCGACTTATGATGCTAGAAAATTCAATTGGACGAAGTCGCCAATAAACGAGCCGGATCCTATAATCTTATTAACAAATTATAGAACACATTGTCAGTCTTGCAAGTAATTCTTCGCATAGTCAAATAACTAACCAAGCATTTGGGCCCTATCCCTTAAGCAATCACAACCTCCTAGGCAAACCACATTATCGTTCATTTCACCACTGACAGCACCACCATCCCACTCTAGCCTCAACGGGGTCAAAATGGAACATAGCAATGCCCAGTGTCCCAGCACCGCGTCTGAGTAATTGAGAGGGGGACGGGCAAAGGGTGTCTTTTGACCACCCCTTCCCCAATTATCAGACGATGCGAAACTCATTTGTTTCGTTCGTTCGGCCTCGTAATGTTTATTGATTGTAGACTAGTAATTGCTTTGGTTGGGACTGCTTAAACGCGCATTAGGTCGAATGATGGTCATATTCGGGAACGGAATGGATGTTTGAGGTATTTTGGGTAAATAGTTGTTGTGGGTTAGTTGTTTGTTAACTGCTTCAACGTCAGTCTGGTTCACCTGATTAGAAATAAATCTATAATAATAAAAGAAAGAGTCTGTCTGTGTGTCGGTATGTCTGTGGATCGTAAAAGACCTACTTATACTGCCCTCCGAAATTCGAAATTTTTAAGATAGATTCCCTTTAATACCAACGTGTGCACCTGAGGCATAGTTTTTTTTTCATATTTGTTCCGTTTTCAGAGAAAATTCTAATTTTCTGAAAAAAATACACCACTTTCGCTTAAATCCGATCATTTTTTCCCTTTCGTGTTGCCATTCGACAGAAGAAATTAAAATGAACACAAAAATTAATTAAATTGAAATTGCATTTATTTTCTTGCCATTACCTTCAGAAACTAAATTAATGATTTGAGCAATAATTGAACGCCAATGAGCCAAATGTTGTTTTTTTTTAAACTTAGAATGGAGGTTTTTGTCGTGAAATATCATTGTTATACAATTATGGTTAATTTTGAATTTATCAGGACAATTGCGATGACAGTAAGTTCATATTGAAGAAGATTTTTGTGATATGAGGATGTGCACTTTATAGTGATGTATTTTTATTTTTGAATTTTTAAAGCAATATAAGTAACGGGATTTTATTCTTTATAATGAACGGGAACAAAGGCAAAGCTTATTATCCTATAGCAAATTAAATGAAACATATACTTGTATCGATTGTATATTCTTTTAGTCCGTGCGAAGAACGGGTATTTATTTGCTAGTTTTTAAATAAAGAACGTTCCTGAAAACCCTAAATAGTCAAAAGAAGAATATATAATATTTTATGCAATAAAACAGTTGAAGAGCTTAGTGGAAGAACGTGCTAAGTGACAAAAAGGTGCAAATGAAAAAATGAGCCTAAAGTTTTTAGTTTCCATTCAGGTCTGTTAAAAACGGTATTGCAAACCGTAAAAAATGTACTAACTTAAAGTATGAAAAAGTAGAAACTTGTAATCGTTAAAGAAGTTAGTAATATGGTCTTTGACTCAAAAATCTCTATTTTTTTAGAAATGTCACTTAGCACGTTCTTCCACTAAGCTCTTCATTGTAAAACACAAAATAACTATCATAGATTTTTAAGAGAATTGGTCAGTCCCTTAGAGCTAAGGCATTAACTTTGAAATCTTCTCCGAAAGTAAAGCTATGCCATGTTTTTTTTTTTTTTTTTGATAGATTTGAGAACTGTTCTAACAGCAAAATTAAACAAATTAATGGAAAAACGTCATCTGGTTATTTAATAACCAATTGTTAAATTTTAAAATGCTCAAATATATTCTGAAGGTGGCAACACTATTTTAAAAATTATCGATAAAAACAAGTAGGTTTGTAACAGAATCTGTCACTTAACCCGCTTCCACACAACAGTTGTATTTAACAAGTAAAAAGGTACCAAACACAGCACTAATTCTATATTAAACATTTACATGTTAAATTTGGTTAGTTTCTTTTATTTTATTTCGAAAATTCAATAAGTATTGCTTATCGTTTTCAAAAATTAATTTATATTTCAAAGAATATATATGTAATATTCCTCGCTTTAAAATAGAATGAAAACATTTCATATCAACATTCAAAGAATCTCGTAGTGAAATATATTTGACGTCATTTCAAACTGATCGATGTTGCAAAAATAAATGTATTCTAATTTATTGTCTAAAAGAATTAAAGTTTCTCGAGCGATTGTTGCGAATGGCAATGGTGATTTAATTCTAATAAAAATGGCTTCTTATGCTTTTTAAATGAGCATTAAATTTTGCAGTTTTTTTGAATAATTGAAGTACTTGAATTCGAATTCTTCTCTAAAATTTTCAATGTATTTTAATTTCGATGCGCTGAATGTTTTGGCATATCACACTTGTCCGTAGCATTGTAGTTTGGGATATGAAAGTGGGTGACGGACAGAAGGACGGACTGAACGATTATAATACCTTCCACTTTTTACGTTATAAACGTAGTGTGGAAGCTAACAAACAATCAAGCAAGCAAACAAACAAAAAGTCTTTTGTGTTAAAGTTTAAATGAATGCAAAAAGAATTATTCATCGCCTTAATGTAAGTAGTTATATAACATATTATATTTTCTATAGGAACTTGTTTTATTTTACTGTGATAACTATTTTCATTAACGATTTTAATACCTGGTAGACGAGGGATAACACGGGCTTTTACTTACTGATGTCTTCATTTTTGCGAAACTTTCTTTTTGCGATTTTGAAAATAGGTGTATACAAAAAAAATTAATAAACCCTGTTGCCAAACATAAGAACAACCGATGAAAAACAACATTTAACTATTCTTTAACTTCAATTTAAAGTCGGTCTTTGGCGAGTCTGGGTATTGGACGGTCCCTACTTAATATAAGGCAGCTGTCCACCGTGGGCCTTTTGTAAAGGATTGTAGTTAATGTAGAAGATCAAAGGATATTTTAGAGGGAGAATCAAAGACCCAAGGGGGGAGAAATGGCGTTTCCTAATTGTGTAAAGGAGCATCATTGCTTTAACTGGGAGCTGTTTAATTAGGATAGTACTAGAACACGTAATGGACTAATGTTAGTGATTTGGTGTATATGATAGTAAGATAAAGATCGGAGATAATATAAGGGTATTTTAAATCATGTTGAAATGAATGGAAAAAATACATTCATCGCCTTAATGCAGTTATATAAATACACTAAGAAAATGACTTGCATTCAAACGGCACAAGCATTGTGTAAAAATGGCAACATTACAACATTGTGTCGTTTCAGTACAATAATTGTACTTATGATATACGAACACATATTTGTGTTGTCCCAACGCAATTGACTGTAAACTTTTCTGTTTTCTAAAAGTTTGTAACAAAAGTATAATATTCATTTTAAAGCATTGTGTAAAAATGGCATCATTGCATATTGTGTAGTTTCAATACAATAATTGTACTGATGATATAAGAACACAGATTTGTGTTGTCCCAACGCAATTGACTGTAAACTTTTTTGTTATCTAAAAGTTTGTAACAAAAGTACAATATTCATTTTAAAGCATTGTGTAAAAATGGCATCATTGCATATTGTGTAGTTTCAATACAATAATTGTACTGATGATATAAGAACACAGATTTGTGTTGTCCCAACGCAATTGACTGTAAACTTTTTTGTTATCTAAAAGTTTGTAACAAAACTATAATATTCATTTTAAAGTACCGTAATCTAATATATTTTTTAAGCTTTAGTATAGCTTTTGATCCAAAACATTCAAAAGTAGATGCTAAATTACATTTCGGAAGAATGAATAAGTGCTGCGCTTTCACTCAATTTTTGTGCTAATCATGCAGAACTAATTGTGTTGCAACCATAGATATCATAGTTAAAGTATTAGATTGGCAGATCACGTGACCTCCAATGCTAACTACAGGACGCACATGGAGGACCAGAATAAGAGGGCCAGGGTTGCCACCAGTTTTAGGAGAAAAACACTACGAAAAAATACCATTTAATTATAAATTACAAAACAAGACCATAAAATTTTTAGCTGCCATTTGGAATCTCTTTAGTGATTTTAAAAAAAAGCGTGATACGCTTTGTTAGTATTTTTATGGTATGTTTTTGTAATTTTAGAATTAAATGGTATTTTTTCGTAGTGTTTTTCTCCTAAAACTGGTGGCAACACTGGCCCCATTGCCTTCTTATTCTGGACCTTCATGCGCGTCCCGTCGTTAGCATTGGAGGTCACGTGATCTGCCAATATAATACTTTAACTATGATTTCTATGGTTGCAACACAATTTTTGTATTGATTCATCACATCTTGTACTAACTGGGGAAAACACAATTTTTTTTATTGAAAGTCAATATCGGGTTTTTTATCTGAGTGTATTGATAAAATCTTTTTGTAATTGGTCCGTTTACAATGGCTAGCAGAGTACACAATTTAGAGAGGAATACACACTGATAGTAAAAAAATGATATGAAACATTTGATACAATACACAGGCCCACAAAGTGAATAAAAAGTAAACTAATTTATTTCAACCACTAGTGAGCTATCGTGTCCAAATATTTAAATTAATATCAAGTAATTTTAAATAATAAAATAATTTTATTGTGAAATTATACTAATACTGAAAATTGCTAAAATGTACTCTAAGTACTTTTTCTGGATGATTCATCTTTATTTCAAGTTAAAAATAATGTGTTCCTGAGTTAGTGTAAAGTTGTCAAAATGCTTTTACGTAAATAGCAACATTAATTCAACAAAAGTAGGAAGCTTTTTCCCTTATTGAGCTATTCATCTTGGCTTCTTCCTATTTCATACTCGTTTTATTAAATTATTGTCATTCCTAGTTTCAATATCAAGTACAGAAGCTCTTAGTAGAGAAAGTAAACTATTTATCATCGAATTATTTAATTAAAATACTATGCCCAAAAAGGCTACATAAAAGGCACATAATTTTCATATATATTTTATACTAAAACACGTTACAAATATTTTTTTCGCAGTTTTCTAAAATTTCAACTACTAAACAATAATCAAAGTTTTATACCTTTACATTCATGGTATCTTCATTTTGTATCGAACTCATAAAAACATAATATCATAGTTAAGGTATTAGATTGGCAGATCATGTGACCTCCAATGCTACCGACGGGACGCGCATGAAGGACCAGAATAAGAGGGCAATGGGGCCACCAGTGTTGCCACCAGTCTTAGGAGAAAAACACTACGAAAAAATACTATTTAATTCTAAAATTACAAAAACATACCCTAAAAATACTAGCAAAGCGTTTCACTTTTTTTTTAAAGTCACTAAAAAGATTCCAAAATGCAGCTAAAATTTTTATGGTATTGTTTTGTAATTTTAGAATTAAATGGTATTTTTTCGTAGTGTTTCTCTCCTAAACTGGTGGCAACACTAGCCCCATTGCCCTCTTATTCTGGTCTCCATGCGCGTCCCGTCGTTAGCATTGGAGGTCACGTGATCTGCCAATATAATACTTTAACTATGATATCTATGCATAAAAATCACTCATAAAACTTGAAACAACACAAATGAGAAGCTTAGAATCCGAGAGAGAAAGAGAGTTAAAAGTTACTACACATTGATAATGAGAAAACAAGGTTAGTAGGATCTCAGGAAAGTAACTGACATTAGGGGGTTGTTCTTAGGCTGTGTCCTGACTACGACATCAAATGCCACAAGTGCCACAAATGCAACAAAACTTGGCGACTTGGCAGAGTCAGCCACATGCTATTGCGTCGCTTGGCGCCTTTGGCGGTCGCCACGTTTTGTTGCATTTGTGGCATTTGATGTCGTAGTCAGGACACAGTCTTATACTATTCGCTAACCAGCAGCACCACACAGAGATATACTTGAATCCCTGTACCACAGCAATATATGACTCCACTGCAACTATTTAGTGAACTCAACTCTAATACAAAAACAAACTGTACGACTTGCGGTTCGTTCTGTGAAAGGGGGCGACAGACAGACGGACGGACTGAACGATTATAATACCTTCCACTTTTTACGTTATAAACGTAGTGCGGAACCTAAAACTGCGCCCATATACCTCTTGGCGTTTAGGCTCCTCAAATTCAATTCCGTCAATATTTATGCAAAAAACTCAATAATTAACTCAATAATACCCTAATGAAAATTACACTTAAACCAAACTCTCATAAACAAAATTAGCACATCAGAATATAAAAAACGAACTCGCTCAATCAATTCTGAGTACCTCAATTGAAAGCCCTTCCCCAAAAGCGTTATTCGGTGTCCACTGCGACATATCGAGCCGATTGTCCTTCGATGACTCTTCAAAACGATTACACTCCAGCTAATCACTAATCCAATACGAAAACTGATAGAAAACAACGAAGATTTCGATAGAAAATAACGAAATTCACTTAATTAGGCTCAATATGTAAAGCGAGTCAGTTAACTCGATTAGTATAAAAAAAATATTAAAAATGTTCCAAAATGGCAGGTAAAAAGTCGGTTAGTTTTCATGGTTAATTGCACATAACTGGAATTAGTATATTCACTTGGGAGTAAAGTTATTGAATTAATAACTTGTGATTTGAGTGGGAAAAAATATATTTGGGTTTTGGGAATAACTTGTGAAATGAGATTACTTTTTTATCGAGTCGAATCAACATTTGCGTTCTGCGTTTTTTGATGTTCGTTGAGTGGTTTTGGTACATCTGTGATTGGATTTTTTTAAGGTAAATGCAAAAGGAAATTTGATTTAGCATAAATTTTTGTGTTTAATTGTCAATTTGTTTCTTCATTTTTACAACTAAACTTGTTTATTTTAAGATTTTTTCTTGGATATTAACGTTGGTAAATATCAGTAGTTTTATATTCATTTAATATTTGTGAGGAAGTTAAGGCCACTTTATATTCATATGCAATATTATTTGTGTAGTTAGTTCTTAACAACTAAATTATATTGTTTCTTATTATAATATTGTATCAATTAAAACTTAGTACATTTAGGTTTTATTCTAGTATTTAAAGGTTCTTTTCGAAAAAAAATATTAATTTGAAAGAACGGGATTTTCTAAATAAGTAGGTTTATAACAGAAACTGTCACCTAGAACTGCTTTTATATACCAGCGGGGCGACGGCTTTGGTCAATATTTTTTCATAAACTAAAAGGCTTGATGGAACCACGAGCAATACGAGCAATGATTTGAGGCTATTAACGAGGAAATGACTTGTGATTCAAAAAGGTATCGGAAAAATCTTCGAAAAAGGGTTTAAACTAAACTAAAACTGCAGGAAAGATCCCAATCAATATTAATATATCTAGCGCTCTCTACCAACAGCCTCGAAGACGATAAAAAAGGCACGGACAAATAGAACATATACGCTATAGTGCGAAACATTTTAAAGCCAATCAACCACGCTTTTTAATCTGGTGCTTTCAGGAAACCAAATGCCCCGAATAAGCTAGATAAGACTATAGTACCTCCCCTTCAGAGACATGTCTAAATTGTGGAGGTGGCGATAGATGGCAGCATCTGTCTTGTATGTGTGTGTATGTCTTGTCCATCCTTCTTGACGATGGTTTATAAGCGGGTCTTTGTGACCAAGCACACAAGCCTGAAAATATATGTCTACCAACCAACCAACGACTATAGTATTATTAAATAATGGTAAACGCGAATATGTGATTAAAATCGCTCTTGACAACCCTTGTTTTTAATAATAAACCTTTTTCAAATAAATAATTTGTAAAACGATACATTAGCCAGCTTTTGAATTTAAATGTTACTCTTCCACATCAACAACAAGCATTATTTTATGCATACTAAACTCCCAAACTTTTATTCAAAACTATTTATATTCACTTTGCATTCCCTCTCAGGATCTAAAACAATTTCGACACCTCAATATGTTCGCTCAACTTCACAACAACTTATCTCTCATACATAAACTCCCATTCTAATACCTCTCACAGTGCACTTCAGCAGACTTTTAGCCCTAAATTCTAAGATTCGAAGTTCGCCACTTCGATATTGGGATGCTTTTGGAAACTTGTCCGGACCTATTATACCCTGGCGAGAGAGCGGGGGAAATTGGATGCGACAACTCACGATGCCACTCTGAGGGAGTTTGGACTCAAAAAGACTGTGCTTGGTGAAATTAAATAGTGTCCCAAATCACGTGGGTCTGAAATAAATGCTTGGAGAATATGCATTATTTCAATTTTTTTTTATATCATCTGGTTATTAAGTTAGTAATTTTAGCTACCACACTACGTTTATAACGTAGAAAGTGGAAGCTATTATAATCGTTCAGTCCGTCTGTCCGTCACCCACTTTCATAGCTCAAACTTCAAATGCTATGGACAAGTGTGATACGTCAAAAAAATTCAGCGCATCGAAATTAGAATACATTGAAAATTTCAGAGAAGAATTCGAATTCGAAGTACTTCAATTATTTAAAAAAAAACTGCAAAATTTAATGCTAATTTAAAAAGCATAAGAAGCCAATTTTATTAGAGTTAAATCACCATTCGCAACAATCGCTCGAGAAACTTTAATTCTTTTAGACAATAAATTAAAATAAATTTATTTTTGCGACATCAATCAGTTTGCAATGACGTCAAATATATTTCCCTACGAGAATCTTTCTATGTTGATATGAAATATTTTCATTCTATTTAAATGTGAGGAATATTACATATTTATTTTTTGAAATATAAATTAATTTTTGCAAAAGATAAGTAATAATTATTGAATTTTCGAAATAAAAATAAATTAGCCAAATTTAGCATGTAAATGTTTAATATAGAATTAATGCTGTGTTTGGCGCCTTTTTACCTGTTAAACACATCTTTTGTGTAGAAGCGTGTTAAGTGACAGATTCTGTTACAAACCTACTTGTTTAATATCATCTGGTTATTAAGTTATTATTTTTTAAGTTTTAATTACCTCAAAATATTCTAAAGAGATTGGCTCCATTTTTAATTTCTATCAATGAATTATAATTTATCATATAATTATTATTATTTTCCTTTCAAATGTCGGTTTATGTGGCTGTTAGGTATTATTTGAGGGCCCAATTATTTGAAGCCCAAGATCGCGGGTTCCAGCATGGGATGATTCGGCAGATTTTCAGGGTGGGAAAATCGTCGGAAAGCATGTCATATGATTATGGGTCATGTAAAAGATAAAAAGATACCTTGGGTGCTTATTTGGCTTGAGTTCTCTCGAAAATATAACATCTTGGCATATCTCCCTCCCAGATTCATTGTAATCTGAGTGTCAAAATTGGTGGTGAGAGCCGCTAAATGGTCTAAAAAATGGCTTTCAGTTGTTAGGAATATGCCGAGTCTGGAAGGCTAGATACGCCAAAAAAGCAGCCCAGCCCCCATTAGAAAAAAATCCTTTCAAATTTGTTTTATTTTGCTGTTCTGACGATTTTCATACTTGGTGGAAAAAAATGCTTAAAACAAAAAAAAGGTTCTTTAAGAGAAAGATAATAAAAAATATATTTTTCGTGTTAGTTGAATTAAAATAAATGAAAAGAGATTTTTCTAAGCCCTCTTTCGTGTTACCGATCCTTAGCCTGAAACTGAGTTTCATGTTTTTTTATAAACTGTTATTTATTGCAAACGTTTTCGAGCACGTCTTGAAATAATATCCTGATTTCAGACACTTGTAAAAGGATTAGTAGAGTATTTTCTTGTGAGAAATCGAGTAAAAATGGTGGTAGTTAGAGATATTTTTTAAAGAAACTTTTTTGTGTTGGTTTTCCTTTAAAATGTTTGCTTGACAGTTTTTTATTGTTCAAGTCAGGCAAGTCACTAACCGTGGTTGTGTAGTGAAAGTTTGTATGTATGGCTACAATGATTTTGACTTGGGTTCGTATACGAGTTGGGTAACTTGTCATTGGTTTACTCAACCTATTATACTTCTGATTGGCCGCAATGGTGTAGTGTAGTGATCTGGAATCCTGGCACTTATGCCGCGACCCGAGTTCGTTTACTGGTTTGGTTAGGGGTTCACTTAGCTATTCGTCCTTCTGGTTGCTGAAGGAGTACCAATACAAATACAAACTGGGCCGTAGTAAGCCTAGTGGTCAGCGTCTCGTCTCGGGATCGGAAGGTCCTGCGATCGAGACCCGGTACCACTGAAGACCTACGAGTATATGCGGAGTACGTGGCTCGTTAAATCTGTTGGGTCGAGGTAAATATAAGTTGACGGTGCTTCTGTCGCCAAGGGATTTGGCCTAAAAACAACAACAACTTGGCGAAACTCGAGTGTTTCCCCATTGCCAGATTCCTTTACGCCGATGCAGTAACCCCTAGTTACTTTTCGAAAAAATAAACCAGCTCGGGGTTTTTGGTTTGCTTTGGGCAACACAAACAAACTTTATTCTACACAAATGGCTAGTACTTGCAATCCAGTTTAGTTTTGTTTGAATTTTCGTCGCACTAGAGTTACACGAGTGGCAATCCAGTTTAGTTTTGTTTGAAAATTTTCGCACTAGAGCTACACGAGTGGGAATCCAGTTTAATATCGTTTGAAAAATCGTCGCACTAAGGCTACAGGAATGGTTATCCAGTACGCACGCGTTCGGGCTCCGGGCAATGTTTTTTTCTCTAAAAAAACATCAGTATCCTACATGGGGCAGTACTGTATGGCCCATTGAAAGCCTAAAACACTCGTTTGGGGCCACGGGCAATTTTTAATTTACAAAGTAAATCAAAATAAATTTATTTAGTTTTGCAAAAATTCCGAATTAAATAAGCACCATCCATAATAATCGTATGTTCAAAAGCCAAACGCAAACGAAAAAACGAACCTCACGAAATGACGATAGAACAAAAAGTAATTTATAGACTACAAATAAATCTCACGCGCATATCATCCGCGCAAACCTAAATTCCGCGCAAATATCACCAGCGCCAGCGATTGGACAATAATTAATTTTAGAACAAAAAATCCCACGCGCCTAACATCCGCTCAAATATAACCAGCGCCACCTAGCCACAACAAAGATTCCACAACGTATTTCACCAGAAAATGCCGCATCACCAAAAAAATTGTTTATCGCTCCAACAAAAGCGCCAAATCCCTTGGCGACAGAAGCACCGTCAACTTAAAATTACCGGGTCCGAAAGTCCTCTAAGTTCCCATACCAATAATACCTCTGGGGTGACAAGCCAATTCTGGGGATCCTCTAGTTGGCCTCTGTCTCTAAAATTAGATGGATCCACTTATGTGTGTGTGTTGTCTGTTGTGTCTGTCTTACTTGACGAGGTTTATAGCGGGTCTCTGACAAGCACACAAACCTGAATATATATGTCTACCAACCAACCAACTACAAATACAAAATTGTCGACTAACAACAGGCCAGAGGCCCAGCAAGGTTGGTCCAAAATAATTCTAAACATTACCAGTTTCCAATGACTATCTAGTTTCTTCTTAAAATCTTCTACTCTCTTCGAATGCATAACATAATCTGGTAAAACATTCCACTCATTGACATCTATTGTAAAAATAACGTTTTCTTACCTCCTTCTAAAGCTCGATTTATTCAATTTCTGATCATGTCATCTGGTCCGGCTATTTAAGGTAAAACCTAAGCCCTCCATGTCTCCCTGTTTAATGAACTTGAATAACTTAATAACTAACCAGGATTGCTTGGTGAGATAAATGAGCATTCATCGGTTAAACTACCCATTCTGTTCGTACTACTAGTATTAGCGTAATTGCTAGTACTATTCGTAATTACTAGTATTGGCGTCTTTGGCCACGTAAGTTGGATCTATTTTTCTTAATAGAGCACATTAAGTAAAAAGAATTAACCTATTTTTTAATTGGAATTTGAAAATCAAAGAAAGTTCCTCTGAAAATGTTTCCGCAGTTGTTTCCTTATTATAGGACTGTAATTGCATCAGAAACAACACACAATGATAGAACTATGATACGGTTCCTTAAAGAAGATTTCGAACATCTTTGAAATTTGACATAAATCAACAAATACATATAAGAAACTTTTAGTAATAGGGTTTATTTATTACAGTATTATAATTGACTGACTTTCGTCCCAGGAAAGTTCCGAAAAATGAAGCCCATGAAGTAAAATTGATTTTCTTATTGTTCATTTGTATTTTGAATCAAATCAACTAAGTTTGGAATTTTCTTGAATTGCATCTTAATCCAAAACATAATTAATTGATGTTACCATAAATAAAAATATCATTATGCAAGATAGCATAACAATTACAAAAACCTCTTGATAACTTAAAAAATTAAATTAAATAGTAATAAATTTAAAGATCCAAAATATAACAATGTGTTTTAAAATTAAGCAGTAATAAATTTAAAGGTCTAATTTTAATTATAATTTAAAGGTCTAATTTATAATTAATTAAGGTCTAATTTATAATTATACATTTAAAGGACTAATTTATAATTACACATTTAAAGGTCTAAAAAATTTCAATATTCTAAAACCCATTGTAATAAAACATTCAAGCTCATTTCGGAATTTCAAGTCACCAAATTTAAAATAATACTTATACAGGATCAAATTTAAATTGAAATAGAATAAATTTAAAGATCCAAAATATAACAATGTGTTTTAAAATTAAGCAGTAATAAATTTAAAGGTCTAATTTTATAATTATAAATTTAAAGGTCTAATTTATAATTATACATTTAAAGGTCTAATTTATAATTATACATTTAAAGGACTAATTTATAATTACACATTTAAAGGTCTAAAAAATTTCAATATTCTAAAACCCCATTGTAATAAAACATTCAAGCTCATTTCGGAATTTCAAGTCACCAATTTAAAATAATACTTATACAGGATCAAATTTAAATTGAAATAGCAATAATTTAAAGATCAAATATAACATGTTTTTAAATTAGCAGTAATAAATTTAAAGGTCTAATTTATAATTATAAATTTAAAGGTCTAATTTATAATTATACATTTAAAGGTCTAATTTATAATTATACATTTAAAGGACTAATTTATAATTATACATTTAAAGGTCTAAAAAATTTCAATATTCTAAAACCCCATGTAATAAAACATTCAAGCTCATTTCGGAATTTCAAGTCACCAAATTTAAATAATACTTATACAGGATCAAATTTAAATTGAAATATATGCATTGGAGTCTATTTGAAACGTAAATTCCCTGGGCCCCATATTTTTAAGACAAATCTAAAAAACGCTCTTCAAAGAGAATTTTCTAAGAAAATCAAAACTTTCTAAGAAATCTCTTCTATGTATGTACGTGAATCTTTCGAAAAACATTTTATTTTTAAAGTACTAACACTATTTGAAGGATGATAGATAGACTAGGCGCTTAGTTTTTGTAAAGTAAAGGAAGAACTTGTAGGATTTAACTTAAGTTGCTTAAGGAATTATAGATTTGAATTTATATATTTATTTACAAAAAAAGTAATTCTTAAACAATACAAGTAATACTTATAAAATTATTTATAAGTTTACATCGGTGTCTTAAGCAAAACTAGTTTATCTCTTAAAAAGAATACATACACACCACTTTTTGTGGCAGCATCTGGGTGGCCCTTGCTACCAATTTTAACGCTCAGAATACAATGAATATAAGCTCTCTGTGGATGTTAAAGTATGTCAAGATTTTAATTTTTGCTGAGAGAACCATAGCCAAATGGGTACTCAAGGGATCTTTTACATGCCACATAATCATATGATATGCGTACCAACAATTTTTCATCCTGTAAATTTGCTGGAATTGTAGGGACTCGAAATCGCGATCTTGGGCTTATGAGGCGGGGCCACCTCAAGACGACATCGAAGTTAATAAATCCTAGTATCTGTGTAAAAAAGTGTTAATCCTTCTGTTCCCTTCTTAAAGAAAAGAAAAATTCGCACATAAAAAAAAGACATTTTTTATTTTTTTGTGTAAGAATGTAAACGTATAACAGTATAAGGATTATAATACCTAATAGGAAGCATCATAAAGTTTCTTAGGTCCCATACTAAATCGAAACAATAAAAGAATACTTGACAAATTCCAGTTTTGTACAGCAAAATGTGATTATCATAATTTATTATCTGATAAGATAGTGTTAACCTATTTTTTTTTATTTTATGAAGACTAAGCATTCTCATGTTAAAATAGGAAGAAACTGAAAAACTTAATTTGTTTTATTTTTGCCTTAGAACATTGAGACAAAATGTCTTTCTCAGAAATGAATTTTTTTGTGTATTATAGAAATGAAAATGTCTCTTGCTCACTCATATAAAAGATAAATACAAGTTTTCTCGTTAAGATAAGAAAAATGTGGCTTTTTTTGCTAGCTCGAATAATGCAAACGAATGTAGTTTATTTTGAAAAGTAATATATAGGCTAAAAATGAAGGTTTTTTAAAATGCAATATTTAGTGTTTTGTCTGTTTGAGTGAATGACCTTGCAATATATGACCATAAAATAAGTTCTAGATGTAAAGAAGTTTTGCTTTCGATTGAAATTGTCTGCATAGTAATAAAAAGAAGGCTGGCAGAACTCGTGCTATTCTGCAATGTTTGTACGTCGCAGCAATATACGTCGCTCTAATTTCCATAAGAAATAGATGCACTAGCAGAAAAGCATCAAACAACGTTAACAACTTAAAATATAATTTTTTTGGGGCCGTAGTGAGCCTAATGGTCAGCGTCTCGGGATCGGGATCGGAAGGTCCTGCGATCGAGTCCCGGTACCACTGAAGACCTACCGAGTATATGCGGAGTACGTGCTCGTTAAATCTGTTGGGTCCGAAAGTCCTCTAAGTTCCCATACCAAATCAATACTTCTGGGGATGACAAGCCAATTCTGGGGATCCTCTAGTTGGCCTCTGTCTCTAAAAATTAGATGGATCCACTTATGTGTGTGTTGTCTGTTGTGTCTCTTTACTTGACGAAGGTTTATAAGCGGGTCGCTGACCAAGCACACAAACCTGAATATATATGTCTACCAACCAACCAACCAACCAAAATATAATATTATTATAAGATTTTTTGTACACACTGCACAAAAATTGGTACACTGTTATTCCTTAAGACGGGGGACATCAAGGCTTTGAGGAGTCAACGTTACATTAAATTAATGGTGTAACGTTACAACACAAAATCGGAGGAATATAGAAGCATCTTCCCATTGCAAAGTTAATTCGAAAACAACACAAGATGTAAATTGTGCCAAACTGTGAAAAGTTTTCTGTAAAAGTTGTTTCCTTTTTATATGACAATATCAGTAATGGAAGCAACACACAGGGTATAATGAATGGACGAAGCGGTTTTCATAAAAAAAAAGGTTTTCTATCAAAATTTATCGAGAAGATTTCTATGGAAGTTTCTTATTTATTAATCAATATAATTACTTATTAGCAACGGATTGTTCAAAATGCGCAATCAGCGTCAAACTGTGGATATTAAAAAAAAAAAGAACCTTAAAAAAATATTACCAGATGAAGTATCTGTAGAAGTCATTTCTTTATTACATTACTTTGACTGCACGATAAAGAACACACGGGGTATATTGTACACTGTTAAAAAATTTGTGCTTGGTTTCACCATGATATTGGTTCCTAGTAGCTGCAACGGCTGAATGGTGAAACGTTCCACCATATTTTTGGTATTCGGTTGAACCATTTCTCAGGTTTTTGTTTCCAAATCCAGAAAAATGGTTCAACCAAACACCGAAAAAAAGGTGAAACATTTCACCATTCAGCCGTTGCAGCTACTAGGAACCAATATCATGGTGAAACCAACCAATATCATGGTGAAACCAACCAATATCATGGTGAAACCTAGCACCAAATTTTTAACAGTGTATGAAGGGTACGGATTTCTTAAAGATTTCAAACAAAAGCTATCTGAAAATCTTTTTGTATTGCATTACAACTTCACATTAAACAAAAGATAGTGCAAAATGCATAATCAGTGTCGAACTGCAAAATCAAAGTAATAATAAATAAAAGGAAACTTCAATGAGGTGTTTTCTGTAAAAATTGTTTCCTTATTACATGACACTATAACTACACAGCTCAAAACATTTAGGGGAGCACTTTGCGTACTTTTGTTAACCTTTTCAGTTCCAACTTTTTATTTTTTATTCTAAAAATCTAAAAGTTGTTAAATAGAGTCATTGTGCATCTAAAATGAAATGGTAAAAAGCAGGAAAAGAATCTTAATTTTTTAACTAAAATTTCAGTTCAAAAAATTGGAATCATAACTTTGAGTAAATTATAACCATATTTTTTTCAAAACTTTATTTGTTAAAAAATTTAAAAATAATTTTTAAACATCTAAGAATGCAAGCGTGAAGAATTTAGGGTCAATTTATTTCATAAAATTGTTTCAAAGTGAATTTTATTTTACAATGGTTTTCATATCTTCATTTAATTAAAACAAACATTATTTAATTCTTCAAAAGACACGATTCTTCCATCTTACGATAAATAAGTGCGAGATTAACTTAGTGAGAAAAAAATCGCAAGCTGGTGATTAAAAATGGACTCATTGGGGGTGAAAGGGTATAAACCATGCGCTTCAATAATTGTTTTGAGCAGTGTATGTATAAAACAACAAACAGAGCACAATAAATAAACGGCATGAGTGTCTTAAAGAAGTTTTTTTAGCAAAACTTCTTTCAAAAGCTATTTGAACAAATTGTTAAATTATTGCATTACAGTTACTGCAGTGGAAAAAAATTGCATAATGGATAATTTTTGTCAAACTGGAAATAAAAGAAAGTTTATCTGAAAATGTTTCTGTAGAAGTTGTTTCCTTATTACAAGACTGTAATTGCAATGGAAACAACACACAGAGCATAATAATGGGACAGATTCGGTGCCCATAAAGAAGAATTCCAATAAAATACTTCTACGAAATTTATTGTAAAATGGTTTTATTTATTACAGTACTATCATTGAGTTCAGTGAAAACAATATAATATGCATAATCGAAGTCAACTGTATAAAAAAATCCGAAAAAAATAATTTTAACCAAGATGGGTTCTGTAAAAGTTGTTTCTTTATTATATGACCATACCCGCACAATAAACAACACACAGGGCATTTTGCATAAACCCTGTGGCTGTCTTAATCCCCTGAGATATAAACAAATAGGCTGAAGTGTAAACTTGTTTTAAATGCATGAAAATAATATTTTTATTGAAAATTTAAATACTTGAATAAATAAATTATATTTCTGTTACAGATGATTATGAATGATTCTTCCATACTTCAAATTTTTAAATTTAAATTAATTATAAAATTTATAAATTTTTAAATATTATTAGTGTTGCTGGAAAACCTGACAGTCAGGTGACGGAGTTATACATCTGTATACTTCAGAATCATCATACACTCTTAAAACAAAAGAGTGAAATCCATTCCTATAGGAGAAGTGCATTTTCGGCACCGGAAAGGAGTGGAAATTAACTCAGGAACTCGAGGTTAAAAACCCCGCTTGTTTTCAAAGGAGGGGCTAGGAACGTCAGATTGTTTTCTTTTATTTCTTTTAACCACTCCGAAAAAGAGTGAAATTCACTCCTATAGGAGAAGTGCATTTTCGGCACGGAAAGGAGTGGAAATTAACTCAGACTGAGTTAAAACCGCTCGTTTGTTTTAAGTGTGTAATAAGTCATAACTCACAATCATCATAATAATCAGAATCTCATCCATATACCTCAAGCTTTGTGCGCGAGTGTAAAAGTTACACATCAATTACTACAACTCCAGCGAAAACAATACGCATGATACAATACATCTCAAATATGTATTTCTTTTCCATTTCCTATCAACAAAGTCCAATACAATTTTGCATCTTTGATCTTGAGCTTATTTGGTTCTATCACCACCTTATCCAAAACCAGAAAAACACCAATATCTCCCCCTTGAGAGAAATTATGATAACTCCATTCGACAAAATTACACGAGGAAATACATTCATACCATCAGCGGCGAACATTTCATAGATCGATGCTAACCGATATCAGCGAGCGGAAAGAAACATTAACTCTCATAACGAGAAGACCCCAGAAGCTATTTGAACAATAATTTACACCAACGACAACAATAAAGTGCATCGATAATCCCATAGTAAAAAAGATAGGTTGGGGAGGGTATCGGGATGAACCCTTTAATTGGCGAGAAACATTGCTGCTTTTGGGCTATTAATCGCTGACTTTAGCGTGAACTTCATAAAATTTCAGAGATATTCATTTTCCCAAGCGTTTGTTTGTATGTCGGCAACTTATTGGTTATATCTATAAACATTTTTTTGTATAAGCGTTCCAATCGTTTGAAAATACTCGGAAAGAGCTTTTAATAATTATTCAAATTTTCTTTGGTTTGGAAACAAACGCCAAGTAATTACGCCAAATACACGTGGATTGGGGATAATATCGGTCCTTTTTAGCTTCCACACTACGTTTATAACGTAAAAAGTGGAAGGTTTTATAATCGTTCAGTCCGTCTGTCCGTCCGTCCGTCTGTCTGTCTGTCACCCACTTTCACAGAAAGAACCACAAGTCCCACAGACAAGTGGAATACGTCATTTTAAAGCAAAAAATCAGATTAGGCTACATTCCAAATTTCATTAAAAAATTTAAATTCGAAGTTTATTTAAAATTTAAATAACTAATTTTTTTTTGTCTACATTGAAATAACATGCAAATTCTATTTTTATTCATATTTTCACTGTTGTCATCCACAAGTCCCACAGACAAGTGGGATACGTCATTTTGAAGCAAAAAATCAGATTAGGCTACATGCCAAATTTCATTAAAAATTTAAACTAGAAGCTTATTTAAAATTTAAATAACTAAAAATTTAATCTACATTGAAATAACATGCAAATTCCATTTTTATTCAATATTTTCACTGTTGCCATTTCGTTAAACGTACGAGAAACTTTTGTTAAAATAAAAATACACTTTTGAAAAAATATTTATTTATGTGATATAATTCGGTTTGGATTGTTGTATTATCACAATAGAGTTCTTTTAATGGTTCTATATATATGTATGTAGAAAGATGCATAGAGAATTCTAACTTAGCATAAAAAAATATGCTAAGTTTCGCTTTTATTTTTAAAGCATCAATTGTACAAATTATAAATTTTTTGAACTGTAAATTAATTTAACAAATTATAAATAAGTGAAGTTTCGAAAGAAATGTAAATGGGAAATTGTGGCGACAAAAATATTTATTAAAAAAGATTACATCATTATTCTTCGAACTTCAAACAAATTTTAGCAAACGATTAAAAGTTAATTGGCGTTTAAAGTTTTGCAGAAAGGTAAGATTAACATGAAACAATCTCAGAAACTTTAATTCTTTTAGACAATAAATTAAAATAAATTTATTTTTGCAACATCGATCAGTTTGAAATGACGTCAAATATATTTCACTACGGAATCCTTGTATGGTGATATGAAATGTTTTCATTCTATTTAAAAGCGAGGAATATGACATATTTATTCTTTAAAATATAAATTAATTTTTGCAAACGATAAGTAATAATTATTGAATTTTCGAAATAAAATAAATGAAACTAGCCAAATTTAGCTTGTAAATGTTAAATATAGAATTAATGTTGTGTTTGGCGCGTTTTTTCCTGTTAAACACAAATATGTGGAAGCGAGTTAAGTGACAGATTCTGTTACAAACCTACTTGTTTTGTTTCACCAATGAGTAGTTCATTTCTTGGCTGGAAACTTTGATGATCACCGGGATTTTTTTCAGATGCTTTATGTCTTGACGAGGCGAAGAATAGAATATCAGATCTGGACATACATAAACATTAGCATTCAATTCAAACTAGCTGAATAGAAAATTTCTTCACCGTGTTTGTGGCATCACATCTAAACTTAATTGGATGAGTCTTCACCATGCCTAACGTCACTCGAATCAAGCGTGGCAAATTGCTACTACTAGCTCAAGCAAAGCTTCTCATTGAACATCACCGTTTTCACGTCGTTCGCTCGAGTGTTTTTTTCCAAAGATGTAGTCCTGTCCACTCGTTTTCATCACGCAAAACCGCCTTGTTATCGAGACCTGATACTCTATTTACTTTAGTTTAAAACTTTTTCTGAAAGAATCCTTAAATAATTGGCTAACTATTTGGCTAATTCCAGAATGTGTGTAATCTTAGAATTAATAACTATGTTTAAACTAAAGCACTTTTTTTACAGTGAGGGATATTTTGTTCTTACAAGTGTCTGCAAATTTCTTGTAAAGTGTAACAGAAAATGACCTCATTTTAAGTTCTGTTAAATTTAGAGTTCAAAAACCACACAAGTGTTGAAAATAAGTAAAAAAAATATTTTTTATGGAAATTTCATAATGCTTTTTTTCACATAATGGGCTTGTTACAACACTTTGTCAAAGAAAACAAAACAACCAATGAAATCGCAGTTTGGAGCGCGTGACGTTATAAAAAACCAATGAGCTTGTTTCAACACTTTGTCAAAGAAAACAAAACAACCAATGAAATCGCACTATGGAGAACGTGACATCATAAGAAATATTCCCATTGATTCTTAAATTATTCTAAATTCTTTCGAAGATACATTCTAAATTTTGTCTACGTAACTTAATTTATAAATTAAGTACTTTTGCACAAAAAGTTACAATACACAAACTGGGTTCTATTTGCCATCGCTTTATAAATGAAATCAGCTTATAAATACAGCAAAAACTTACTTTCTCGATCCTTCCTTTAATGATTAAAGTGTATCTGAAAATATTTTTTATAGAAATAAAAAAGTTTAATCTAATAAGATAAAAAGAAGTTAGCCAATTTATTTGAATTCCTTCAAGCTACTTATTTTCAGTGCATGGTATCAGATAAATAAGTGGTTGAAGAGAACTTAACTCACTTATGTACAAAAGTCACGTAAAACTTGTAGACAAATATTTTTTTTACGATAGCAATGGAAAAGTGTTAAAAGGTTTTTTTTGGCTGCGTTAATGCTCTTTACACTCTTAAAACAAACTAGCGGTTTTAACTCAGTCTGAGTTAATTTCCACTCCTTTTCGGTGCCGAAAATGCACTTCCCCTATAGGAGTGGATTTCACTCTTTTTGCGGAGTGGGTAAAAGAAATAAAAGAAAACAATCTACGTCCTACACTCTTAAAACGATCTGTTTTAACTCAGTCTGAGTTAATTTCCACTCCTTTCCGGTGCCGAAATGTACTTCCCCTATAGGAGTGGATTTCACTCTTTTGTTTTAAGAGTGTATGGAGGCTAGAAATAGAAAATCAGACCAACCAAACTTTCTTGCGTTCTTGGGAATATCAATTTCATGTAGTGTATATTTAAAAAGGAGAGAATCCGTGGATTTGACGTTGTGCTAAATTAATCGAGTCGTAATCGAAGTTTTTTTAAGGGGACAGGGAACACAACGACGCTTCAAAATATCAAATTTTCATTTTAACTTTCAACCCCTAAAATGAATATTTACGAAATTTTTTATAAAATACGCATCTGAATATGGGGTTGGAGCTTGTAAATTTAGTTTATAAATTTCAATATAACTTTGTTTCCAGCTTCATATGCCATTATTTTAAAACACCGATTTTTAGCTTTTAGGTACACTTTCCAGCACAACTATTGCGTGTTTCTGAAAATAATTTTTTATAGAAATAAAAAAAGTCCATTCAAAGCAATGATCCTCAAGTTTGACGATAAAACATTCATAATTTTAAGTTATTAACCTAAATAGAAATTTTGCGCATTTCTTAAATCGTCTTAAAAACATCTCACTTAATATTTTTTTGGAATATTTTTGGTTCACTGTGTTAAATATACATGTATACAACATCACAGAAAATTTCAACCCTTCTAGTAAAAGATGAAAGTGTACCTTAAGGCTGAAAATTGGTGTTTTGTAATAATGACATTTTAAGCTGGCAACAAAGTTATATTGAAATTAACTAACAAATTTGCAAACTCCAGCCCCATATTCAAATGGGCATCATATAACTTTTTTTCGTAAAGGCACGATTCAGTAACCAAAGTTTAAATGAAAATTCAATATTTTGAGTGATCGTTTTGTTCCCTGTTACCTTAATTAATTTTTTGCTAATACCACCAATTTTTATCATTATATACACATATTATTTAGGTACTTGTAAAGGAATTTGGCTCACTATATCGAAAGCAAAAGATTTTAAAATTGCTGGTCTTTAATCTATTCTCTTCGTAACTAGCTTTGATTTGTGTCAGATATGCTTTTAATGTATGTGTGAATTGGAAATGTGTTATCGGTTTCAATTCAATATGCATGGGCCCCGCTAAGCATACTTTCCATTACTTAAGGTAGGCGAATACCCAAAATTCTAAAATTTTTACTATTACTTTAATCTTTTCCAAATTTGGCATAGTGATTTCAAATATAATTAACAATGCTATTTAGGCATTTTTTAAAATTTAAATATAATTTATTTATTTAAAAAAGTGTTTTTCAACTAAAAAAAGGGGTTTACGCTAACAAGTTACCACATTGATTTTTCCTCCTATAAACATTAATTATGTGCTAAATTCTTCGTTTTGAACTGATAAGTGCTATGAGCCTCTAACATCTGGTGTAAATGTAGTAGTTTTTTTTTTAAATGTTCAAGTGTAAGTTGATCGAAAAAAATCTTTTTTTTTAGTTAATTCATAACATTTTTCTTAAAACCTATTCTTGTGATTTGTTTATAACTCTAGAGGGTCATTGCACTTATCAGTTCAAAACGAAGAATTTAGCACATAATTAATATTTATAGGAGGAAAATTCAATGTGGTAGACTTGTAAGCGTAAACCCCTATTTTTAGTTGAAAAACACTGTTTAAAATAAATAAATTATATTTACATTTAAATAAATGCCTAAATAGCATTGTTAATTATATTTGAAATCCCTATGCCAAATTTGGAAAAGATTAGAGTAATAGTAATAATTTTAGAATTTTGGGTATTCGCCTACCTTAAGTACCGATGGAATAATTAAAACGATCATTTAATATTGTTATTATAATAAAGTTATCATTTACAGCATTAGCAATTTCATTTATTTTATTGGCTTGTTTACGTGACGTAGAATCCTGCTTTCATTTCTGGATTCCATTGGTTCGCTAGGCGACCGCTCACTACACCGATCAACCAATCGAGACGATATTTTCATTCCTGTTTAACTATTGCCATTCAAGACGTGGAACATGCCTATTGTCATATATGGGTGGTATATTACTAGTCTAAATATCGGGAGTTTATCTTCCGAAAAAGAACCTAGACCTATAAGAGGAGAGTTAGAAAAACTAGTCACCCATAAAGAATGACAATGTGAGACAGTAAAATCCATAAAAAAAAAACTCAAAATTAAAAACTTGAAAACTTTACTCCTGATAGTATAAATGAAACTGCGCAAATATTAACGAATACTCAAAATACTTTTACTTTTACCCTAACGAAACCAACCTCTCTATTCCACAATACATTCCCAATTTACCCTAAAATAATAATAGCAATAAAAAAATCCTTTCTAAAATTACTCAGGGCATTTGCATATTGAAGTGAAGGCGGGTGGAAAACAACTCTTAATGAAGGGGATATTCTAAGTTACTTTGCTTTGAATTTGTAGCAAGAGTTCTTTTAAGCTAACAGTTTTACTCCTTAATGGTCATTTTAGCGTATAATTATCAAAGAGTTCTATAGTAGGGTAGAGACTGAACCTACCAACCGCATCATGGACCAACACGGAGACAATATAGGGTGGCATGTGGGGCCCGATGGCCGAGTGGTTTGGATCGCGGGCCATAACGCTAGCAGTCCGAGCACTGTAATAGGTGCGGGTTCGATTCTCCCCTTTCCCCTGGATGTATTTCCTTTCTCAGTATCAAAATTATAAATTAACTAGCACTTTTGCCACTCTATTCGGGCTCCATAGTGATCCATGGCTGCCGATGGCAGCTCAGTACGAGTCGTTCCTCTACCCTACTATAGAACTCTTTGATAATTATGTTATAGTGTAAGAAGCAAAGGTAGTACAATTTGAATATTTTGTGGTAAGTACAAAAGAACTTGCTGTGAATGAATAGAACTTTTCTCGAGCCTCGATTGTGAATTAATGTCAAGTGGGAGTAGAGCATCAATAAGAGTACCAATCGAAGGAAAAAAAGAAATAAAAGCAGGAAAGATCATAAAAAAGCCAATTCGGAATTTCAATTTTCTTTATAAAAAAGCTATCAGCTATATGAATATAGGGTTATAAAGTAAAATAAAATTAATTGATTTACTTATATTAGTTATTAAATCATTGAAACTACCCTAACGTGTGATGAAATTAAAAACAGCCTCTATTTTATCGTGATGTACAGGGTGTCCGTAAAAGAATGTCCGAGTTTCAAAGTGTAACCTGTCACGCCTTGTGATTTCTTCCTTTGGGGCTTCGTAAAAGATCGGGTTTACGTTCCACCCCTACCCCACGATTTACCAACTTTGAAAAGTAGAATTGCCAAGGCTGTTGCTTCCATTACTCCGGACTTGCTGCAGACAGTATGGGAAGAATTGCATTTTCGTTTGGATGTGTGCCGTATCACTAAAGGCGCACACATCGAGCACTTATAGGAAAAACTAGGTTAGTTTTCCTTCAATGTCATGTATGATTTGTTATATTTAGTATAAAATAAACTCCTGTAATATACCATTAAAACTAGGACATTCTTTACGGACACCCGGTATTTTAAGCTACTAACTGTTATTGCACAAACTCAACTTCATCAAACTTCAAACAAGATTCAAACCCTATCAAAGAAATCGCCGTTCATTTGTTTACGATTCGAGACACGTCACTATTCACGCATTATCATGTTACTTTTTGCTTCAAAAATTGATATCGAAACTATTTTAAAATTTGAATAAAAACTTCAGAAAAATATGAAAGTCAGTTTTTTTTTTAATTCTGTACGCTATTCAGTCGGTTTAAAGCCAGAAAAAAACGCTCTAATTAATTCCCTATTGCAATGTTTGCGGACTTCTGTTACAGTCAGACCACATTTGTAAAAAACTAGTGAGATTGGCTAAAGTTAATATTTCGACAAGGTTTTTTCCCATTTAATTAAAAAAAAAATTCTAGGAGTATGTTTAATATATGAAATATATACAACATTTTGTGAGTTTATAATTTTGCAATGAACTGAACAATACTTTATTATCTAGGTATAGTCTCTTTTTTGTTTAAAACACAGGATGTCCTTAATTAAACTTTTTTTATCCATACTTTTTTAAAATAAATTGTAGAATCTGCTTTTGTTAACCCTCTGAAGGATAGACTGATTGGAAAAATAGACTTTTTTCATTGCATTAATTTTAAATTAAAATTTTTCCTTAATAATCAATTTAAGTTTTAAGATTAGACTTGTGTTGTAAATAGTTAAATTTCAAAATTAATAAAAATTAAAAATTTATGAGGCCCTTTTCATTGCATTAATTTTAAATTAAAATTTTCCCTTAATAATCAATATATAAGTTTTAAGATTAGACTTGTGTGGTAAATATTTTAATTTCAAAATTAAATAAAAATTTAAAATTTATGAATTTTCAAGGATTAAGGGTCTTAGAACTGACTTTTGGGTTTATACATCATTATAACCCAGATAGTTAGAAACAAGTGAAAACAAACTCGTCATTATTTTTCCACGTCCCCAACTCCAACCAAAAAGAATGGAAGCGGACGCGTTTGAATACTAATTATGCTTATTTCGCTACAGAGAGATATATTCTTGGTCTGTTCCTTAATAACTCTTGAATGAGATCTGGAAACTAATGATCCCTTTAGGTCATTTGCGCCAAGAGAAAGGAGATTCAGAGAGATCAGCGAAAAACCTTCTATTATTTTGCTGAAAGGAGCCAATAGAAAGCCACAAGTGACCAGCACCTCCCGTAAAGAAGGCCTATTCAGGGGTTGCCGGTTTGGGAGGGACGTAGTAGTAGTCCACTCTGACGAATCATTTACGTAAAAAAGTTGACGAATTATGTGTTTATTATTTTTGGTTATTTCTGACTACTTCAACCACGTCATTGTTTGTGTTCAGAGGGGTTCACTAAAAAATGTGTTGAACTGTGTGTATGAGTGTGTGTGTGTGTGTGTGTGTGTGACGTGTAAACCCAATAGAGAATAAATTGAAGTTCGAGGTTCAGGAACCTTACTTCTGCAGGATCCAAAAATAAACAATTCTGGTTTAAAAACACAACTACGTGATTTAAAAGCCTTTGTTGATGGAACTTTAACCAAATATCTTAAACTAAAGTGTCTTTTTCTATTCAAGAATTTTTAATTTCTTAAAAATTGTTGTGTTTTTTAACTCTCTTTTTTTTTACAAGAAGGTGCTAAGTCGCCAAATATGACACTTTAGTTCCCCGTCACGGTTTTTTTTTGTATTTCTTTTTCATTAGACCTTAAGTCAAATTTCTTAGAGATGATAAAATTGGTTAAAAATTTAGGTAACTTTAACCCTTTCAGTCCCAATGACAATTTGGCATCATCATTTTAGAATTTTTTTTTCTGACCGTCTATAGCCGTTTATGATATCGAACAGCACATCATTCGAATCTTCAAACTTTTTTCTATTAGAAAATAATTTTTTATTAATCCCAGTAGATGTCAGCCCTATTATTATTTTTTAAATTATTATCGAAAAATGATGATGCCAAATGGCATCACTGGGACTGAAAGGGTTAACCCTAACAAGGAAGACGCAAGGTGGCTTAAATGCCGAATTCGGCCATCTAAATGCTAATGGACGTATAGTGAATAACAATAATGTTTTTTATTTGAAAGACTTCGCGAGTCTTTGATAACGTGTCAGCCAACACTAAAATTGATTAAATTCTATATATCTTATAATATTAACTTCTAATGCAACAGAATGCTTCTTTAAATGGTCGTCTTTAAATTAAAAAAAATTTGTGAACTTAAAATTTCTTATTTATAAAAAAGTAGCATTTTTAAAAAAATTGTAGTGAATTTAAGATTTACACTACACCACATGACTTATGTGTCTCTACCAATACATTGTAATTTGAAAATTCTTTTGTACTTTTTATTAAAAATGAACAATTGCGACGAGTATTGACAAAATGACACATTACAAACCTTTTTTTCCTAACTTTACAAACAAGACTATAATTAAAATACTCAATAAATGCAATGGAAAAAAAATTATGTATGGCAATTACAATTAACTTAGAATTAATGGTATTATTATCTAAGGTGCTTATTAAAAGTTCACATTAAAAACTAAATTTTTGCAAACATTATTTAAAGGTAATTCAATTAAGTTATCTTATAAAGATCTCTTACTCAATTATACTATTATTTTAAAATGTCTTCAGGGATTTGTAATTTGAACGTCTTACTTTCCTCGTAATTGGTTCAGGACATATTTTATATTTTATTGCATAGAATAAATTGCACCTTATTAGTACTTAAAATGTTTTATTCAAAACAGTTAACCTAATTTCAGTTGTTTTTGAGAATAAATTAAAATTATATTAATATTGAAATTTTTTCTATAATTATGTATAAAAAATATAATTATCTGATATATCAATATAAAATAATAATAAATTAAATTAATAATACTACCAAAGAAAAAACGTGTATTTAAAACATAGCCCTAATTAAAATATATCCGTATTATGTTTATATTAGCACGATTCCATATTTAAACTACATTGGAATAACATGAAAATTCCATTTTTTTTTCAATTTCGCTATTGCCATTTCGTCAAACGTACGAGAAACTTTATTTAAAATAAAAATAAAACTCTTGAAAAAATTATTTATTTTTGTGATATAATTCAATTTGGATTGTTGTAATAGCACAATAGAGTTATTTTGATGGTTCACTACATATGTATGAAGAAAGATGTATAAAGAACTCTAACTTTGCATAAAAATATGCAAAGTTTCGCTTTTATTTTTAAAGCATCAATTTTACTAATTTATATTTCGAACTGCAAATGTGTGGCTACAAAAAGATATGTATTTAAAAAAATACATCATTATTCTTCGAACTTCGAAAAAATTTGCAAACGATAAAGATTAATTATCAAATCTGCAAAGGAACATTAAAGAAAATAGTTAATTTGGGCGTTTAAAAGTTTGAATTAGAACTAGCTAAAGGCCCTGTTTGGCGAATTTCTTTCTGAGGTGTTGTTAGTGTGATTCCTCTTGAGCATAAATGTTGTGTGGAAACGGTGTAAGTAACAGATTCTGTAACAAACCAACTTGTTTTATATTTTATTGCATATATAAAATTACATATTTTTTTTAAAATCATATTAATACTTAAAGATGTTTTATTCAACAGCGAACCTAATTTCAGTTGTTCTTGTTAATAAATAATAATTATAACAATAATGAAAGTTCGGTACATAAATAATGAATATAATTCAATAAAAAATAATGATGGTTCATAAAACTATGAAAGAAAATAACTTATGTTTTAAACATAACCGCTTTATGTCTATATTAGCACTGATTCATATTAAAATGAAATGATAATTTTATGCAAAATATCAAAATAAATAACAAAATAAAATTCAGAAAAATAAAAAAATAAAAATTTAACATAACCCTTATTAAAATTCGGCCACAATATGCTTATACTATTAACACTGGTCCATATGTAAACGAAATTATAATTCCTTACAAAATAAAATATAACTAACAAAATAAAATTCAGAAAAACGTATTTAAAACAAAATAAAATATTTAAAACTTTGGCGATTTTGCATAATCCTAATTAAAATATGTCCGTATTATATTAATACACTGAAGAGCCAAAATAACTGGAATAGGCATACCATCTGCGAATAAGGGTGTATAAAACCAATCGAAGATCGACGCTATGTTCAGCAGCGTCTATGTGCTGCTATCATGACAGGTTATGAAAATTGAAGGGATTTTGAAAGTATTAGGGGTTGAGAAATGGAATTCCATATCCATGCATCTCCGAGGTGGAGATGAATTTCGGATTTTCATTTACGATAATTTCACAAGAGTACCATAAATATCGATAATCCAGTAAAACATAAAAACTACGACACAGCTGCGGCCTAAAAAAGATGCAAAAACGGTTCATCGACCACGGACGAAAATAATTAAACATGATAGATTTCGGGTACGTGATATATATACGGCTCCAGAAGCCCATATCAGTAATATTCATTAAATGGTTAACAAGTCGACTTTTGTACGACATAGAATCGACATAGACGTTTATCACATTTAATGATCAGTTGTCAATGGACCCGGCTTTGCACGATGTTTTTAAGGTCAAAGCTATGTCGTAGATTTGATGTTTTACTGGATTATCGATATTCATGGTACACTCGTGAAATTGTCGTATGTGAAAATCCAAAATTCATCTCCACCTCGGAGATGCATGGATATGGAATTCCATTTCTCAACCCCCGATACTTTCAAAATCCCTTCAATTTTCATAACCTATCATGATAGCAGCACATAGACGCTGCTGAACATAGCTACGAACTTCCGATTGGTTTTATGCACCTTTATTCGCAGATGTAAGCCTATACCAGTTATTTTGGCTCTTCAGTGTATTAGCACTATTCCAAATAACAATTTTAAACAAACTAAAATCAATTAACAAAATAAAATTCAGAAAAACGGAAAAAAAATAAAACATATCCGCCCATTTCTTATTATTTTAACTATATATTTCTAAATTTGTCAACCAAAAAAAACTTTCCTTAAAATAAAGCTGCTTCCTTATTATTTAGCTCTTAGAATTTATATACCGCGGACCATTAATTATAAGTTAATGAGTGATTTTAACCTCAAATCGCTTCGCGGATAAACACTCATTTATTATCTGAAGTTTAAGGGTTTTTTTATTGCTAACACACTTAATCATTAAACGACAGTTATTGCCTTAAATCTTCTTATATTTATTGCTGGTTAAATAAAGTTGATTTTAGCTTCCACACTGCGTTTATAACGTAAAAAGTGGAAGGTTTTATAATCGTTAAGTCCGTCCGTCTGCCTGTCACCCACTTTCATAGCCCAAACTACAAATGCTACGGACAAGTGTGATACGTCAAAAAATTCAGTGCATCGAAATTAGAAGACATTGAAAATCTCAGAAAAAAATTCGAATTCGAAGTTCTTTAATTATTTAAAAAAAACTGCAACATTTAATGCTTATTTAAAAAGCATAAGAAGCCATTTTCATTAGAATTAAATCCACATTGCCATTCGCAACAATCACTTGAGAAACTTTAATTATTTTATTTTATTTATTTATTTATTTTATTTATATAAACAGCTACCATACAGTCAAAAATAAACCAGTTACATGGCAGGAGAAACATACACAAGTAAAAATAGATATACAACTGACAGTTTAAAAAGCCAGTAAATGGCATGAAATAAGACTCACTATATATATACAAGAGAAAAAAAGAAAAACACCACAAATAAACAAATAAACCATTATTTTAGTTATATAAGGAAATTATATTTGATTTAAATGTCCTGAAGTTATCACAGAAGATGTCATCATTGAAAGGTAAGCTATTTAACAGTTGAATAAATTGATTTATGGGTTGATTTTTGATATAATTTGTCGAACAAAAAGGTTCTTTAAATACAGTTTTATTACGAGTTTTATAAATTGGTACATATAATTTTAAATCTTCAAGGATATACGGGCAGTCAATTCTGTTTTGCAGCAAACTATAAATTTTTTTTAAAATAGACAGTACTCTCCTGCATTCCAAGGAATTCATTTTATGTTCCATTCTCATCAAGTTATAGGGAGGGTGGTGGAAATGTCTATTATTCTTAACATTTATGTACCGGAAAAATTTGTTTTGTATCCCCTCAATATTACCTACAGAGTAGCTGTTTGAGGGATTCCATATAGCACAACCATATTCCAGTAAGGGTCTAATAACAGTATTGAAAAGACAAATAATTACAGATACATCAGTGAAATTATTGGTTGTTCTCTTAAGGATTCCTAGGTTTTTGTTGGCCTTTGTTGAGATTTCTGTAATGTGCATATTAAAACTAAAATTGGTTTCACAAGTTATTCCAAGGTCCCTTATGTTTATTTTACGGCTAAGTAGGTTATTATTGATGCTATAATTATTAATTAATGGATTCGTTTTTCTAGTAAAAGTTAGGACAAAACACTTATCAATATTTAAAAAAAGCTTATTTTTGTTACACCAATCCTGCAAATTATAAAGTTCAGTTTGTAAAATTTCACAATCCATGTATGTAGAAAGGCATCTATAAATTTTAAGATCATCGGCAAATAATAAACAGGAGTTGAAGATATACGATAAATCATTAATGAACAATAGAAAAAGACGAGGTCCCAACACGGACCCTTGAGGAACTCCAGAAGTATTGTAAAAACAATCAGAAAAAGCAGATTTAAATTTCACATATAAAGGTCGTCCAACTACATAAGTATACATCCACATGATTAACTCATGACTAAAACCAATCGCAAGTAATTTAGAGAAAAGAACATCAAAGTCCACAGTGTCAAAGGCCTTAGCAAAATCAGTATATATAATATCCAGTTGTTTCTTTAACTTTAAGGCATTAGAAATATATTTATTTAAACAGATTAAATTGGTGGTTGTAGAGCGTTTTTTCATAAAACCATGTTGATAAGGGGAAATTATTTGCGAAGTCTGATTCGATATTTTTTCACAAATAATGGATTCAAAAATTTTAGCAAAGCTTGAGATTATAGCTATTGGTCTATAGCTATAATCTATAGCTATTGGTTTTTGATATCGGATTTATTGCCTTTTTTAAAAACAGGTACAATTTTAGTTGTTTTCCAGATGTCAGGAAAAACCATAGTTTTCAAAGAGAGATTGAAAAGTATGAGTAATGGATATATAAAGTTATCTTTATTTGCCTTAATAATGTATGGGGGAATTAAATCCAGACCAGGAGAACTGGAACCCTTCAGTTAACTGACGGCTCTTTCAATATCATCATGAGTTATGTGATCGATTCTAACCATGTCAATTGTGTTCAAATTTATATCAGTTACATTATCCTGTGCAGTATTTTCCGATCTTTTTGTATAAATGCTTGCAAAGTGACCCTTGAAAGCCTCAGCAACTTCCCTATCACTCGTCAATTCAACACCATTACAAAACATTACATTATTTTCATTAACCCGATTTTTGTTACGAAAATATGACCAGAAGGATTTAGGATGATTTGATTTTAAAGATTTTTCTACGGAATCAATATGACTTTTTCGGGCACGACCAATATCAGATGTAATTTTTTTCCTAATATGTTTGTATAATTCAAGGTCATTTAAGTTATTGTATTTCCTATACTTTTTAAGATAAATATTTTTTTGCTTAATATTGTTTATGATTTCCCTTGTGAACCAAGTGGGATATTTCTTTTTAACAGGCTTTGATTTTGGAATACATTCATCCAATATTTCAAACAACACATAATAAAAACTTTCCAATGCAATATTAATAGAATCATAGTTGTTTAAAAAATTCCAATCAACAAGGGTCAATAGTGTGCATAGCAAGTCAAAATTAGCCCTTTTAAAATTGTAGGTGTGTATTATAGGATCTAATGATTCATGTTTACATTTTGATATTCTAGCGATTTTATTGAAATTTATTTGCAACGCAGGATGATACCTATCCTCAGGAGTTATTGGGGAAAGAGGTTGAATGATTGAAGCATCAAAATAAGTAAGTTTGATCAGGGACTAGATCCAGAATTCTGTTAAAAAAATTTACAATATTATTGCATTGAATTAACTCATGCAATTGAAGAAAACAAATAAATTCGTGCGTTAATTAAGGTATTTGCAGCAGGTTTATGATCGGACCAATTAATAAAGGGAAGATTAAAATCGCCAACAATAACAAGGTTATTAATATTAGAAAAGTATTCATCTACAACATCATAGAATTCATGAAGTATACTATTACTTGCAGAAGGAGGAATATAAATACATTAAACACAAACAGATATATAATTATCAATACAAATTTTCACCCATACCGCTTCACCTGAAAAATCAATGTGAGACACCAACCTAGCTTTCAAATGTTTTTTTGCCGCTATTAATACACCACCACCAAGACTCAATCCAGTAAGCTGATAATCGCGATCTTTACGGAAGATCTCATATCGGCTGTCGAATAGATCAGAATTTAAGAAATCATCATTTAGCCAAGTTTCTGTCAAGCATATTAAGTCATAGTCTTCAGCACTAGAAACTTCAAATATATCACTAAATTTTCCTCGCATTCCGCGAACATTTTGGTAATACAAAGTTATAGGTGCAAATTCAGCTCTCGAGCCACGAACATTCTGATCGCCTGATTGTCAATCTAGAGGACTGGTGGAAGACTGTGCAAGGGCTTGTCAGCCTTCAGATCATCAGAAATGTCGGCCGACACCCCTCCAAACAGATTTTTTCATCCTTTAGTCTGCCAAAAAATTCCGAGACAATGCAGCCCTCACTGATGGATCAAGAAGCTTTTAAATAATAAATGAAAATAAATTTATTTTTTGCGACATCAATCAGTTTGAAATGACGTCATATATATTTCCCTAAGAGTTTCTTTGTATATTGATATGAAATGTTTTGGTTCTATTTAAAAGAAAGGAATATTACATATTTATTCTTTGAAATATAAATTAATTTTTGCAAACAATAATAATTATTGAAGAAATAATTATTGAATTTTTGAAATAAAATAAATGAACTTAGTTACATTTAGCGTGAAAATGTTTAATATAGAATAAATACTGCGTTTGGCGCGGTTTTCAATGTGTTCATCACTTAAATGTTGAATGGAAGCGGGTTAAGTGACAGATTCTGTCTGTTGCAAGCCTACTTGTTAGCTTCCACACTACGTTTATAACGTAAAAAGTGGAAGGTTTTATAATCGTTCAGTCCGTCTGTCTGTCTGTCCATCTGTCCGTCTGTCTGTCACCCACTTTCACAGAAAGAACCACAAATCCCACAGACAAGTGGGATACGTCATTTTAAAGCAAAAAATCAGATTAGGCTACATGCCAAATTTCATTAAAAAATTTAAACTAGAAGCTTATTTAAAATTTAAATAACTAAAAATTTAATCTACATTGAAATAACATGCAAATTCCATTTTTATTCAATATTTTCACTGTTGCCATTTCGTTAAACGTACGAGAAACTTTTGTTAAAATAAAAATAAACACACTTGTGGCTGCCCTACGTCACTGCATAATCTTTGCTCTGCATCGAAATGTAGAGCTCGCGCAAGGTCGCGTGAACGACCAAGTGTTGGTTCCGATCGTTTCCGCGCCAAGCGTGCAAGCAGAAGATATGCAAATGAGCCAGCCAATATATAGTCGCTACAATGACCTCTGCGAAGGAGATGCTCGGATGCTGCTAGGCTGGTGATAATCTCTCGGCACTCTGCATCACCCAAGATTTAGTTGTTGGCTTGTAAATAATGTAAATAGGTTTAATTAAAACTAAGTAATTTTAAATAGGGTTTTTCTCAATCTCATTCTCAATAAGTGATCACATTCTGCCTGGTACCCACGGAGTGATTACAAAGTGGTGACCCGGACGTGATCACTTATGGGACCCGGGATGCAAGTTGCTGAACTTTCCAGGATGATTCAGGATCTCCAGAATTCCAGATCACGAAGGAGAAGACCATCTAGAAGTCATTCTCGTGGAAGGTTTCCCAGAACCAGATCCAACTCCCGAAGCAGATTCGATCCAAGTTCAGGAGTATGCTGGTACCACCAAAGATTTGGAAGCGAGGCTAGAAATTGCAACAAGCCGTGCCAATTTGTTCCGGAAAACTAACAGGGCCGTCGCTTGAGGCCACAAGCGACCACGGCCAACCAAAGAGGCTGTTCCTAGTCGACAAATCCACTGGATTACGTTTCTTGATTGACACAGGTGCTGAAATCTCAATTGTTCCACCTCAAACCCCTCAAGAAAGAAACCGACCACCTGGGAAAATGAAGCTGTACGCCGCCAACGGTACGTCCATTCCTACTTTTGGTGAAAAGCTTCTACATGTGGACCTCAACCTCCGAAGATCACTACCTTGGCCGTTCGTGATAGCAGCCGTATCTCACCCTATACTTGGAGCTGATTTCCTGAAAAACTTCGGTTTGCTGGTCGATATGAAGAACAACCGCCTTATCGATACAAGCACCGGAAGGAAGGTTTCTGCTCCAGTGATAGCCTTGTCATACGGAACTATCTCCCTTCTAGCCCAAGATTCCAAGTACAAAGACCTGCTGTCTGAATTTCCAGAAATCATCAAAGTGTCTAATCCGGTTAAGATTAACCACCAAGTGGAGCATCACATTGAGACTACTGGACCCCCAGTGTTTTCAAGAGCAAGAAGGCTAACACCTGAAAAACTAGCCATTGCCAAGCAAGAGTTTCAATACATGATCAACCAAGGAATATGCAGACCATCAAAAAGTAGTTGGGCTTCACCGTTGCACATGGTACCCAAGAAAGACGGAGACTGGAGACCGTGCGGGGATTACAGACGGCTTAACAACGTCACCAAGCCGGACAGGTATCCCATCCCACACATCCATGACGTAGCACAACAGCTTGAAGGAAAAGCCATCTTTTCAACGATCGACCTTTTCCGTGCCTACCATCAAATTCCTGTGAGAGAAGAGGATATACAGAAAACCGCTGTCATCACACCCTTCGGTCTTTTCGAGTTCCCGTTCATGAGTTTTGGATTGTGCAACGCAGCTCAAACGTTCCAAAGGTTCATACACTCCATTTTACAAGACCTTGACTTCTGTACAGCTTACATTGACGACGTTTTAGTGTCGTCTAAAGATGAAAAGGAGCACATGCACCATCTTCGTCTGATCTTCCAGAGATTCCAAGAATATGGAATTCGAATCAACCCTTCGAAGTGTAATTTTGGTCAGCCAGAAGTCAATTTTCTGGGATACAGGATTACCGCCCAAGGAACCCAACCAATGGAAGATAAAGTTTCCGCAATCGTCAATTTCCCCAAACCCTCAACTGTTCAAGAGATGAGAAGATTTTTAGCCATGAATAACTTTTACCGTCGTTTCATCAGCAGAGCTGCAGAAACCCAAGCCCCGTTGTTCCAGTTCTTGAAAGGCGCCAAGAAAAATGATAAGCGACAAATTATCTGGACTGAGGAAACAGAAAAAGCTTTTCAGCAGTGCAAGAATGACCTGGCTACCCAACCAATTTTAGCCACCCTTCATCTTCCGCAACTATCTCTCTAGCTGTCGACGCTTCAGACTCAGCCATCGGAGGAGTCTTAGAACAGATCGGTACAAACGGTAAACAACCTCTTGCATATTTTTCAAGAAAGTTGTCAACAGCAGAGAAAAAATATAGTGCCTATGACAGGGAATTGCTTGCAGTGTACGCAGCCATCAAGCATTTTCGTCACATGCTGGAAGCCCGCCAATTCGTTGTCCTCACAGATCACAAACCTCTAACGTTTGCATTTCAGCAAAAATCAGAAAAAGCCAGTCCTCGACAACTCCGACATCTGGATTTCATCAGCCAATTTACAACCAACATTCAACATGTCAAAGGAGAAGCCAACGTAGTTGCCGACACTCTTAGTAGAATGTCGACTATTGACACCCCATCTCCAATCGACTACCAGAAAATGGCGGAAGTCCAGAAAGAAGACAAAGAGTTGCAGGACTTGCTAAACAGACCTGAAGGTACAAGCCTAAAGCTTCAACCCATGCAGTTCCAGAACGCCAACCTCTACTGCGATACATCTACAGGTGTGCTTCGACCATTCGTGCCAGCCAGTTTCAGAAAAATTGTGTTCAACCAGTTTCATCGGATATCTCATCCTGGAATACGAGCGACGCAGAAATTACTAGGAGCACGATTCGTCTGGCCCTCCATGAGGACGGACGTTGCAACCTGGACAAGATCATGCATCGAATGCCAGCGCAATAAAATTTCCAGGCATACAACATCACCTGTCGGATCGTTCCAGCTGCCCTCAGACAGATTCGAGCACATCCATGTAGATATCGTAGGAAGACTTCCCCCATCAAGAGGATACTCTTACTGTCTGACTGTCATAGATCGGTTTACAAGATGGCCCGAAGCATTTCCCATCCAAGACATCACTGCTGAAACAGTGGCCCGTACGCTGTACGAAAATTGGATCTGCCGCTTCGGGGTCCCATCACGAATAACCACGGATCAAGGACGACAGTTCGAGTCAAGCCTTTTCAAGTCATTGGCTGCATTACTAGGCGTTGAGACAATCCGCACCACACCGTACCACCCATCCGCGAACGGGGCCATAGAAAGAATTCACAGATATCTCAAATCTTCTATCAAATGCCATGCAAACCAGGGATGGGCAGACGCGTTACCGACGGTTTTGATGGGTTGGCGTGCAACTTACAGGGAAGACTTGACAGCTACGCCTGCACAGTTGACTTACGGCACCAACATCAAATTGCCTGGTGAGTTTTTCACAGAAAGCAAGGTGAAAACAGACCAGTCAACATATGTCGGTAAGCTACAAAAAATCATGAACGATCTACAACCAGTACCAACTTCAGCTCATACGCGACGGAAAGTGTTCATCCACAAAGATCTACAAAAATGCACCCATGTTTTCGTTCGCGTAGATGGAGTTCGCCGAGGATTGCAATCTCCCTACAAAGGACCTTATGAAGTTTTGTCAAGGACTGACAAGGTTTTTAAGTTGAAAATTAATAACAAGATAACCTTTATTTCTATAGACAGGCTCAAGCCAGCCTTTCTTTTGTGTGAATCTCAGCCAGAGCCAGAAACACCAATTTCAGCAGAACCAGCAATGCCAACTCCGGTGACTACCAGGTACGGTAGGAAGGTACGCTTCCGCGTAACTTCGTTGACACTGGAGGGGGAGTAGATGTGGCTGCCCTACGTCACTGCATAATCTTTGCTCTGCATCGAAATGTAGAGCTCGCGCAAGGTCGCGTGAACGACCAAGTGTTGGTTCCGATCGTTTCCGCGCCAAGCGTGCAAGCAGAAGATATGCAAATGAGCCAGCCAATATATAGTCGCTACAATGACCTCTGCGAAGGAGATGCTCGGATGCTGCTAGGCTGGTGATAATCTCTCGGCACTCTGCATCACCCAAGATTTAGTTGTTGGCTTTGTAAATAATGTAAATAGGTTTAATTAAAACTAAGTAATTTTAAATAGGGTTTTTCTCAATCTCATTCTCAATAAGTGATCACATTCTGCCTGGTACCCACGGAGTGATTACACACTTGAAAAAATATTTATTTATGTGATATAATTCGGTTTGGATTGTTGTATTATCACAATAGAGTTCTTTTAATGGTTCTATATATATGTATGAAGAAAGATGCATAGAGAATTCTAACTTGGCATAAAAAAATATGCTAAGTTTCGCTTTTATTTTTAAAGCATCAATTGTACAAATTATATATTTTTTGAACTGTAAATTAATTTAACAAACTATAAATAAGTGAATTTTCGAAAGAAAAGTAAATGGGAAATTGTGTCGACAAAAATATTTATTAAAAAGATTACATAATTATTCTTCGAACTTTAAACAAATTTAGCAAACGATAAAGTCTAATTATTAAATCTGAGAAAGAAGATTAATGAAAATAGTTAATTTTGGCGTTTAAAACTTTGAATTACAAATAGCTAAAGGCCCTGTTTTTATTAGAATTAAATCACATTTGCCATTCGCAACAATCGCTCGAGAAACTTTAATTCTTTTAGACAATAAATTAAAATAAATTTATTTTTGCGACATCGATCAGTTTGAAATGACGTCAAATATATTTCACTACGGAATCCTTGTACGTTGATATGAAATGTTTTCATTCTATTTAAAAGCGAGGAATATGACATATTTATTCTTTAAAATATAAATTGATTTTTGCAAACGATAAGTAATAATTATTGAATTTTCGAAATAAAATAAATGAAACTAGCCAAATTTAGCTTGTAAATGTTAAATATAGAATTATTGTTGTGTTTGGCGCGTTTTTTTCTGTTAAACACAAATATGTGGAAGCGGGTTAAGTGACAGATTCTGTTTGTTACAAGCCTACTTGTTTATTAAAATAAAGATACTGAGATTTATTTTGAAGAAGATGAGGTTTAGAGAAAAATTTCACGCATAAATTTGGAGTCTTAAATAACTCTGAAGATCGTTTTTACTTTTTAAATGAAATTTCTGTAAAACTCTCTTTTCCTCTGTAATAGTTTCAATACAGTAGAACTTCAAAACAAACGTTCTGTAGAACTGTTTTTTCTTTTGCTTTAGTTTCAATGCAGTAGAACTTTCAAACTTTCAGCGAACGTTCTGTAGAAGTAAGTTCTGTAAAACTCTATTTTCCTCTGTAATAGTTTCAATACAGTAGAACTTCAAAACAAACGTTCTGTAGAACTGTTTTTTCCTTTGCTTTAGTTTCAATGCAGTAGAACTTTCGAACGTTCAGCGAACGTTCTGTAGAAGTAAGTTCTGTAAAACTCTATTTTCCTTTGTAATAGTGTCAATACAGTAGAACTTCAAAACAGACGTTCTGTAGAACTGTTTTTTCCTTTGCTTTAGTTTCAATGCAGTAGAACTTTCGAACGTTCAGCGAACGTTCTGTAGAAGTAAGTTCTGTAAAATTTTATTTTCCTTTGTAATAGTGTCAATACAGTAGAACTTCCAAACAAACGTTCTGTAGAACTGTTTTTTTCCTTTGCTTTAGTTTCAATGCAGTAGAACATTCGAACGTTCAGTGAACGTTCTGTAGAAGGGAGTTCTGTAAAGCCAATTCTGTTTTATTGACCTATTCTGTTTTATTTCTATTTATAAACTGTTACATCTAGTTCATTTTTAAAAAAAAATTAATGACAGTTAAAAAGCTTTTTTAATTTTTTTTTGTATTTTATTGTTTGTTATTCCGTAGTTTTTGGTGTTTATGACTGATTAGCCATGGTATTTGGTTGTTTTAAAATAAACCGTGTAAAAAATATACAATTTTTTAACGCCGCGCCATCGGAATTGAAAATCTTATTTGTTATTTATTTCCATGCATATTACCTAGATGCTAGCTATTAGTAAATCAAATGAACTGTATATTAAACATGCCTTATTATATTTTCTAAGTGATTTACATTCTATTAGTTCTTGTTTTTTAAATCGGATTTATTTTTTTTATAATTACGTGAAAAAAATCCGACTTTTACACTATAATTTTAATATCAGACGCGAGCAAAAGTTAGCCTTTTTGAAACAGTGAAAAATTGTTTTTTTTCACTCAGAAGCGGTGAAAATTAGTTATTTATGCAACAAGTGTGAAACGTAACACTTTTTAAAACTAGTGGATTTTATTTCACGAACGAGGTACGAGCGAATGAAATAATGACACGTGTTTTAAAAAGTTTACTTTTCACACGTGTTTCATACACTATTTTTATAATTACGTGAAAAAAATCAAATCTCATTGGTTCAAAAATATTTCACGTGCTAATTTTTCGTCATCACGTGCTAATTAATCGACATCGATAAATCTCTGGAACTACAAAAAGCAAACTTATTTTTTAGTTTAAAGTCAAACCTTTGAACATGGATACTGATTCAAAAATAAAAAAATAAATAATAATCATGCGCATAATATTTGTAAATAAAGCAGATCAATAAATTCCTGGATTTTATGAATATTATGAAATAGAAATTTTACTTGAAATATTGGCATCTTATGAAAAGAGTGAAAAAGAGTGTTTTTTTATCACTGTTTCTAAAAAGTATAACTTTTCGCACGCTTCTGATATTAAAATTATAGTGTAAAAATGGGATTTTTTTCACGCAATTATAAAATAGTTATTTATGCAACTAGGGTGAAAAGTAAGGCTTTTTTTAAACGAGTTGAATAAATTATTTTACGAGCGAGGTACGAGCGAGTGAAATAAATTCACGAGTTTAAAAAAGGCTATTTTCAACGTGTTGTCATACACTATTTTTTATAATAACGTGCAAAAAAGTATTTCTTAAATTGGCATTTATTGATTGGCTTATTAATTATTTTATTATCACGTTCAAATGACTTGAAGGTGATTATTGATATTAATGATTATTTTAAAATCACGTGCAAAGAGTATTTCTTAGATTGGCATTGGAAATAAGACGCCAAATAAAGAATCACGTTCAACTAAAGAATTTTACACCAATCACAAAGTCGCCGAATAAAATATCACGCTCAAATAAAGAATGTTACATCAATCAGATGCTCTTATTTACTTTGTCGCACTAGTGCGTAATAGTAACTTTGAAATACGATTTTGTTAAAAGCATCACTTTTGCTAGGATTATTGATTTGAAAAAAGTTATTTTTTTGCACGATATTATAAAAACACCATTATTTAAATATTCTTTTGCAGAAACTTTTGAATTTTCCACCATAGCACAACCGTTAGAATGTTCGAGTTGCAAAACCCACATTTTTCATAGCATAGCTCAAATATCGGGTCCGGCTCGATCATTGACAATTTTGGATAATTTTAAATTCAATTGGACGAAGTCGCCAAAGAAGTCGTTGGACCCTATATCTAAGCTATACTTTAGAAATGTGAGCTTCATTAACGTTGTGAAATAACAAGTATTATAAAAAATGATAATGAATAGGTTATGTCAAGCCGACGTTGAGTCAATAGAAAGCCACAACTGACCAACACCTTCCGTAAAGAAGGCCACTTCAGGGGTTGCCAGTTTGCAAGGGACGTTGTAGGAGTAGTCCACTCTGACGAATAATTTACGTAAAAAAATGACAAATTATGTGTTTATTATTTTTGGTTATTTCTGACTACTATCTGTTTGTGTTATAATAACAAGTATTATGAAAAATATGAATGGGTTATGTCAAGCCGACGTTGAGTGGCAGGTAAACCATTTTTATGGAGGCGTGATTGCATCTTTTGTTTGAAAGTGGAACAATTAGTGTGTTGATAGTTTGCTCTCTTACAGTATGGTGAAAGCCTACTCATTAACTGAAGTGAAATCTTACTTATTAGAGGAAACCTTACACCCATTTACTGCGATATGTTTAACAAAGAGAATAATTAGGGTGATCAGACGTACTGCATTCCGCTGTTTAGTTTGTATTGTGGTCTGTGGAATAGTTATGTAGCGGCCTCAGTAACCCACAGTCTACCAAAAAAGTACTCAAGGTGGAACGAACGTTTAGCAATTAGGACGACCTGGGCGCGCAGCGCCCTCCACGTCCGATAGGACAAGATATTGGGATGTCGGATAAATGTAGCTGGCGGCCGAAGCAATGGAAGGTTCATGGTGGGACTAAGGGCAAAAGAGCGCCGACATCTTGTCAGACTTGGTGCTGGTGGCGGCTAGGATAGCTGCATTCTTTGTAAAAAGCTCAAGATCGCCAAAGACGTCGGAGATGGCATCTTTGACGGCGCGAAGGGCCTCCAGCAGCGAGGTGGCTTCCTCGGCGGTCTGGGGGCGGAGACCGGTCTGGGGGCGGATCCTGGGACGGTGCTGCCCTCTGGCGGCACTCCTCGACGGATCACTTTTTGGTGGTCTGGGCCGCTCAGGGCAGGATGCCGATGAGCTCATGTGATCGCCGTTGCAGTTGGCGCAGCGGCGGCAGGTAGGGTCTTCTCGGTTGGGGCAGGTGCGGGAGCCGTGGCCGAGACCACAGTATCTGCACCTAGGGCCCATCGAGCAATGGGTAGATGTGTGGCCGTAGTGTTGGCAGGCAAAGCACTGCGGTATCCTGGAGATTTTCCGATAAGTCTCGACAACTAAGGTGGAGTTCAGCAGGCGGTCGATGTTATAGGCCGCCTTGAATTTCCCCGTCCGCACAATCAAAATTTGAAAGTAGGGGAGGGGGCTCTGGTCCTGGCTCGGGTAAGTTGTACCACCCGGGATGTGATGAAGCCGAGGGCGTTGACTGCCTCGGTGATTTGGTCTACTGGCGTGTCGGCCGGGAGGTCTTTGATGACGAGTTTCAAGTTCTTGTCTTTCCGATTGGAATGACGGAAGAAGCCCGTGTTAGTTTCACGTAGAATATTCAAGACTAAGTCCTCCTCTGTCACCGTTCGAGGAAGGACTTTATAGAATTGGAAAAATCGCCGATATTTGATGTCCTCTCCACCACCATTGGCGATCAGCTGACAGATAGATCGGCCCACATCTCCACCAGGGAAGAGTATGGGCAGAGGACTCGGCGCCGGGGATTTGGCATCCGGAATGACGGCCGGGAATTGGGCATCCGGCATACTTGCCAGGCATGGGGCATCTGATAGATCCGGGGATTGGGCATCCGGATTCACAGCCAGGAATTGGGCATCTGGTACCTCCGGGGATTGGGCATCCGGGGCTAATCTGGGTCTTTTTACCGCCGGGGATGGGACATCCGGGGCTGCATCCGCCCCTGCCGCCAGGAATTGGGCATCTGGAGGCAGGCAATCGGATTTTATCGCCGGGAATTGGGCATCCGGGGTCGCCGCCGGGGATGGGACATCCGGGGCAGTAATGGGATACAGGACTCTCATGGGTAGTGGCGGGAGGGGGGCCAGGACATTGAACGAGTTGAACGTTGGAATGTTTGCCACAACTTGCGGCTCATCAATCCTCCGTGCTCGTTCGATTAGTGCCTCGAATCCTCCCGCAGCGGGAATTCTCTCCATCAGGTGGTCAAGCTGCGGTCCTTCACTCGTCATCGTCTGCTTCGGGCGTACGCGTACGGTAGAGAAGACCGATGTCTCGTACGCCAACGTCTGCTTCTGGCTTTCGCTTACGGTAAAAACTGACCGATGTCTCGGAGCCTATCCTACACGCAAGAGCTCTCAGTCTTTGCGACGTGTTTTCTGCGCGTTCTGCGCAGGAATCTGAAGTGATCTCGTGATGACTCAAGGTGGAGATGAGTTTCCTCGGCTTTTATACTACTATTTCCTTCGTTATTCAGATTACTGGTAGGAACACCGTGATAAATCTGTGCCCTGTATTATGTGGATGATGTATTGAAGTGGTGCGTATGGTAACCGCCACACCACTCCCCCTCCTAGAACAACGAGGAAAAGAACCGTGCGCAGGTTGTTTCGCTGTGTGTTGAGCTGCGGTTGAGTTGAGTTGAGAGAGTTGCGTGCAGCGTTGAGTGCATTAGCAGCGAGTAGCAACCGTGGTTGAGCGCATCGTTGCAGGAGCATCGTTGGAGTGGATAGCGAACACGTCACCACTGTAGCGGCATCAGTAACCCACAGTCTACCAAAAGGATCCTCTAGGTGGAGATGAGTTACCTCGGCTTTTATACTACTATTTCCGTCGTTATTCAGATTACTGGTAGGAACGCAGTGATAAATCTGCGCCCTCTAGTGTGTGAATGATGCATTGAAGTTGTGCGTGTGGTAACCACTCCAGTTATTTAGTTTCCGCTGATGAGTTTGTGATTGAACTACCTAGCTATAAAAAATTGTGCTAATGGTCTATGTTTTAATTTTTATAGCTTTTTCAAACGAAAGCAACGTAAACAAAATATGATTTATGAAGAATTAATGGAAGGAGGGAATTCATTGTCGTCAGCATTGCTTTCACCAGTTTTATGCTAAATGTTACGCAAAATCCACAATGAATGTACGCCTATTGTTTATTATGTTGTTCCGTTACATTCTATTTATCCCTAACATAAGCAACTCCGAACGCGTCAAATTATTACAACATATCAAACCAAAACATTCACGCTCTCTAGCATTAAAACCCCTTTTCTGCGTGCCATATTCTAACATTCGGAATTGAAGAGCTTAGTGGGAGAACGTGCTAAGTGACACAAAGGTGAAAACGAGAAAAAGAGCTTTAAAGTTTTTAGTTTTCACACAGATCTGTTGAAAACGGCACTTCCAAACCGTAAAAAAAATCACTGAACTTGAAGTTTATGAAAAATTAGAAACTTGTTATCGGTAAAGAAGTAGGTAATCTGTTCATTGATGCAAAAATCTAAATTTTTTCAAAAAATGTCACTTGGCACGTTCTTCCACTAAGAGCTCTTCAATTGTAAAATCACAAAACACGCGGATGCCTCGAGGGAAAATCGGCTTACGGGCTTTGATTAGAGAAGTCCTTACGAGTGGAAAGACGAGTGTTTCTTAAGATAAGGACTTCTCAGGACTTCGTTCGGGGACGGGCTCCGGCTGCTCCCTGAGCGTAATTAGTACGATTCGGAAGTCAGGGTTCATTTGCGGAATGTCTTTTGAGGAATGCTGATGCGATGTGTGCATTAATATGGTTTGGTGTGTAGCGGTTAAGTGGAGATTTTTCTTTTAAAGGATAAGTGTGGAGTTAGACAGTGTAGATTAGAGTGATTGAATATCGACTCGTGTTTGAGTCATTTCTTATCAAATTGTAAATATGCGTGTAGAGATCCGCCGCACAAATAACCTTAAATAACATTCAAGCTAGATGGCGCTGATTTACTACCGCGTTACTACCAGTCATCTAGATTATAACAAATATTGTGGTATATAAGTCGAAACTATTTGGTTTTCACCATGACTTATCTTTCGGTAAACACGGATTGTGTAATATCTTCGGCGTGCGTATATAAGAGTTACTACAGCTTGTACAAGGTGCGTTGGTGGGATGTCTTTTAGGAATGTGTCATCAGTATGGTTTGTGGGACGATTAAAAGAATATTTTTAGCCTACTTTTATTTTTTTTTAATTCGAAAGAATTTTTAAAAAAATGAAAAAGTAGGTATGACATGCGATCGATGTCCGTCTGTCTGTCCGTATCCCTCTTTCAAAATCGGTTCTATCAATCCGATCTTAAAAATTCTTTTTTTATTAGAAAGCTATGACCTCAGAGACCCAACTTTCATACTTTTTGTCCGTCTGTCTCTATGATCGTACGGACATAAATCGATTTGTCGACGAATTTTCCATTGAATTAGTATTGAAATTCATTTTCGAGTCACTTAAATCGCTGTTGCCAACTCAACAATGGCATGAGAAACTTTATTCATTTAAAAATAATATTATTTGAAGCAAAAATTTATTTTGGTTATAAATCAGTTTGGAATGACGTCAGAAATGGGATTATTTGATTGATTATTATTTGTTTACTAAGTAAGTGGCAAGGCATATTTTTTTGCGTATAATCCTGATTAGTTTTAATTTACATTTCTTATTTTAAGTGCATTTTGGAGTAGTTTCATGTTTTTTGTTCTACGAATAATTAAATATTTATTTATAACTGCAAATAAATCAAGCAGACGATAAGTAATATTAATTTTTTTTGTGATAGAAAATTAATGAAAATAGTTTATTTTGGCTTTAAGAAGTTTAAATTATAGCTGGATGCTGTGTTTAGTTAAATTTATTCTTATGTGTATAAATTTAATGTAGAAACGGTTGTAGAGGACACTTACTGTTACGAACCTAGTTGTTTCCCGATAAGAATTTCAGTAAGTATTTAAGTAACAGGAAAGTAGGCTATTTTAGTTCTTTTCGAACTTCTTGTTGATAAAATTTTCTTGTTTTATAAAATAAATAGAGAGTTAGACAGTGCATATTGAATTAGTCACTCATGCCTACTAAAACGTATAGAAGTGTTAAAATCATTAGTTTTTGCGAGTTGGCGAAAGCTATCTTTCACCACTCGAAGCAATTTCATCCCCTCTAAGAATACAGGGTGGTTATAAAATAACGCTCCCTATTCGGAGAGGTCTGTAGCTTGAATGAATAATCCGAATGCAACAAACTTCGAGACAGTTACTAATCAAGAAGGGGGGAAAAGAATGGAATCATAAAAAAACACCATCGCCTCTTGACCAGGGTTCTAAATTAAGGGACGTAATTGGCTGTGTTAAAGCTCCTAAAGGAGGCTAGAAATAGGCAGCCGGAATCGACTACAGTACATTAAAAAAGAAATAGTTACAATAATCACCGACAGATGGTGCTGCGAATGCAAACACAATATTGTTAGCATTGGCAAAACCAAGAAGCGGTTGGTTGGTTGGTAGACATATATATTCAGGTTTGTGTGCTTGGTCAGAGACCCGCTTATAAACCTTCGTCAAGTAAGACAGACACAACAGACAACACACACACATAAGTGGATCCATCTAATTTTTAGAGACAGAGGCCAACTAGAGGATCCCCAGAATTGGCTTATCACCCCCAGAAGTATCAGAAGCGGTCATTTCTTGCATTAATGTAATGTAATCGATTCCGGCTGCCTATTTTTAGCCTCCTTTAGGAGCTTTAACATAGCCAATTACGCCTCGTAATTTAGAACCCTGGTCATGAGACGGGGGTGTGTTTTTTTATGATTCCATTCTTTTTCCCACTTCTTGATTAGTAACTGTCTCGAAGTTTGTTGCATTCGGATTATTCATTCAAGCTACAGACCTCTCCGAATAGCGAGCGTTATTTTATAACCACCCGGTATATAAAAAAGATTGGGAATATATTAAAATTTAGTAAATTTTTACTCAAGTTATGATCCCACAAAATGCCCCATAGTTCAAAAACTTAAATTATTTATAAATGTCTTCAATGCAAAAATTGAATATTACTGGGAATGACTTAAAGTTTACGGTCAATGCTAACAAAAGAGAAGCGTCACACTTAATTCATAGAATTTATTCAACCTAATTGCAAGCAAATGAGTAATTATAAATGTTGTGAAACAAAGGGAATTATGAGCATATATACGTATTCTGTCGAAATGCCCGTAAAGTAGTTGGTAAAGAATTGTTCTTGTAACTAAAAAAAAGAACGAGTTCCGTAAGAGAAAAGGTTTCTATTTAATATAAATTTGTAAAATATATCCACAAAATAACACTACCAGAAGTTGCTCGCTGATATAATAGTCCATGCTAAAAGCTACATGCAGCTTAGCATATGGACTACTTTCAGACCCGATTTCGCGTTTCATTTTTATCATTTTTGTAATTCAAAAGAATTTTTAAAATTTGAAGATCGTAATTTAAATTGTAAGGATTTTTGAATATATATATTATATATATATATATATATATATATATTATATATATATATATTAATATAATATTATATATATATTTTATATATATATATATATATATATATTATATATATATATATATATATATATAAATATATATATATATATATATATATAAATATATATAATATATATATATAATATATATAATATATATATATATATATATATATATATATATATATATATATATATATATATATATATAACTATATGTATTATATATATATATATAATATATATATATATTTTATATATATATTATATAATTATTATATATATATATATATATATAATATATATATATATATATATATATATAATATATATATATTAATCTAAAATTTGTGAAATAGATTCATTATGCATCCAGAATGAAATGGTCATAACTTTTGAATAAATTATTACAATAATTTTTTCAAAACTTTATTTGTAAAAAAAGGTAAAATAAATTTCTAAACATCTAAGAATGCAAGCGTGAAGAATTTAGGGTCAATATGTTTCATAAAATTTTTTGGGAGGTAATTTTATGTTACCATGTTTTTCATGTTTTCATTTAATTAAAACAAACATTATTTAATTCTTCAAAAGACATGATTCTTCCATCTAACAATAAATAAGTGCGAGCTCAACTTAGTGAGAAAAAAAATTGGAAGCTGATGATACCAAATGCAATCATTGGGGGTGAAAGGTTTTAAACCATGCGTTCCCCTAATTGTTTTGAACAGTGTATTTGGTGATACTTCTGCCGACTTTAGCAATAATAGTCGTCTAATTCAGTTTTCGAAACTGTTTATCCGTTAGTCTCTGATGTTAATATGTTACTTTAATTGTATATATTTCATTTCGACGTTTCTTATTTTGTGTGTTTTGCACATTCTGTAATTATGACATTACATAGTGCTTGAGCTATATGTGCAGAAATTTTTAAAAGAACATGAAATTAGATTACTTTAGTTTTTTTTATAAATTCTTTTTACCTTTGTGGACACTATTTTTTTTGTTATGGCTGTGCTGCTTTTTATGTTGAGCTTGCATTTACTATATACTGAAACAAAATTTATTTTCAATTATTCAACAAAAACATTTGGCATTTTTCTTTTTAGATGGGCTAAAACCTTCAAGTTTAATCACTTACATTAAAAACAGCGACCCAGGGTAAAAAAAAAAATTATATCACTTTTCATTAAAGATCAGTATATTTTTACAAATTGAAACTTCTCAAGTCATTTTCATTTTGAATATTAAAATTTTTCCTGCTCGACATTTGAAATTCCATTATCGTTGAGGGAAAAATAATGATGAATTACAGATGAAGTGAACCTTCGAAACCGAAGCAAAATAAAATGGGGTAAAATGTTTCCAACTCGTTTTGACCTAAAACCGAAACTCGATGTGTTGAAGGAAAAATTACTGATACTTGCAAATTATTATCGACAGAAAGCGAGATGGAAAAAGTGGGTGAAAATATCTCCCCGCCATTTGACGATATTCTATTTATTCTTATCAAAGAAAAGTAAAGTTATTATGATAGTTGCAGTTATTGAACAGCTTTGTTTAGTTTTAGTTTACTCTCTGGGGGGATACATAAATGGATATAAGTATAACTTGTCAAACAATAAGGTACTTGACTGTATCGCTAAAATACCTTCCAATATTAAATTAATTATAGTTTGAACCCAAAAATAACAAACGCATATATTTTTTTGCAAAATAAATCTTTAAATAATTAGTAAAAATCATTTTTAAATGGCTTATTTATCATCGGTACGTCACGTGATCACAAATACGTAGTTTGGTGACGTCACTATTATATATAAACAAACCGGTGTGATGTTTTTTTGCTTGCAATTAAACTGGGGATTTAATCTAATATACTATTAAAATACGGAGTGTCTACATGCACGGGCACCGTACACGCATTGCGCGTACGGGTAGCAACTGCGCACGACCGAGGCTTATCAACAGTTTTAGTTTGATTCATCCTTGACCACCATAGCTTAGTGGTAGCATAAGAGGTTCGTATTCAATAGGTATCGGGTTCAAAACACGCTCTCGGCTGAATTACAATTTTTTTCACCCTGAAATATCATCGTTTCAAATTGTTCTGGAAAAGTTTACTTGCATTTTTTACGTTTTCATGAAGTATTTAAATTTCTAATTTTTTGAACTTTCATTGCAAATGGCTAGAATTGATGTTTTTTAGAGAAAACAAAATTCCCGGGGCCCCAAACGAGTGTTTAGGCCTTCAATGCGCCCTACAGTACTGCCCATGTTGGATTCTGATGTTTTTATAGAGAAAAGAAAATTGCACGGGGCCCAAAAAAAGAGTAATCTCAACTTTCAGGTATATCATGTCCGTGCACGCAATGCATGCACGGTTCCAATAAGTCCCGACTTGAGCATACGCGTTAATACCCGTACACGTAATGTGTGAACGGTGCCCGTGCGCGTAGCCTCTGTCATTAAAATAAGAATTATATAGGTAATGGAAGGAGGTTTTACAGAAGTGGATAGTTCAAATTTGCTTAAAGTAGATTCCAAAATGGTGTTTCAAAGTTTGTTTATAGTTACTAGTGACGTCATAGATACCACGTGACAGCGACAAAGCGTTTTCGGGCGTAATATTTCGTCCTAATTTTAAAATTCATGTTTCTCTCTTTTTATGGGGTATTTGAGAAAAAAAAATACGGGTCTAATATTTTTGGCATAGGAATATTTTAAGCCAGTAAAAATAATTTAGTCAAATACCATATTCAGCTTAAAGGAAGGTTCAAGTGAGGACATTACCCCGGATTGCATTAGAGACGGGGCGAATGTTGAAAAGAAGCGAGAAATGTGGAAACTTAAGGTTATTCGACTGCAGGGAGCTTTACACCAGTACTAACTGTTATAAACAATCACAAACCTTAAATACGGTTTTCATTTCCGTAGTTCCGTCATAAGTGAAATATCCGATTAAATATTATTTCAACGTAATTGGCCTACACCATAATTACTGTGAACATCACCGGAACAGTAACATGTAAAAAGGGCTTGGGGGCCGTATGGCCGAGTGGTTTGGACCATTACGCTAGCAGTCTGCGCGCTGTAACGGGAGCGGGATCGATTCCCGCCTTCGCCCTGGGTGTATATTTCTTTCTCTGTGACAGTAAAAATTCTTTCTGTGTCTGTCTTACTTGACGAAGGATTCATTAGCGGGTCTCTGATCAAGCACAGAAGCCCGGAATATATATGTAATAGTAGCAGTAGTAGTAGTAGTAGTAAGGGGCTTAAGTTTAGTATAGTTTGAAGTATCGTTGCACTAAAGCTACACGTGGGCTATTGGCGACGGGCGTCGTAATTTAGGAGCCGATACCTGAGTAGGCACCCGACGCAACTGTTAAGGGCGACATCGTACGCAGCGTTGGGACTTTGGAGCATATTTAACGTGCACTCCTCTACACGAGGTATTGTTCATTAGACATTTTTGGCTGCACGGGCCGTTTATAGGCCGACAGATATTTTGGCGATGCCCGGACCCGAACCTGGGACCTTCCGCATGCAAGGCGAACGCCTTAACCGACTGGGCTCCCCTGCCACAAAAAGGACTTAACTGCCAATTAGCATTAAATTTCCCCTTTCGCTTCTAGAGTGCCGAATTAACGAAATCAAACTCAATTTTGAGTAGCAGGTATAAGAAAACCCATGTTTTATCCTTAACATCAATAGTGAAAACTGAAAGAGGCGTGACAAATGAATATTTATTTTATCCCTACTCATTTATCATCCATAGTTTCCCTTTCTTAGAAGACGCCAAAGCTCCCCAATTTGGCGTGCAAGATGCTTTTTTATTATTTTTATTATTTAAAAAATATTTTTCTTTTTAAAAAAAAATAAGGATCATGGAGATGTTTGTTGCAAATTTTAAGTTCTTGATCGTCCATTCAGAAGTGACAAGGGTCTGGGGAAAGAAGAAGTTTATTTTCTAAAGATGAAAAATGATCTTTATAATCGACGAAACTATTGACTGGAAGGCTTTTTCTTATGAAAAGTAAATAAAAACGAATCTTTTTATAAAAGGGGTCTCCCATAGTCTTTTGAATGGACTTTGGTTCTTATAATGTGAAAATCTATATGCTCTTATTTCAAGAAGTAATAAGGGTTTTTTTTTAAAGTTTTATCGCCATTTTTTTAATTTGTCGTGAAGAAATCTTTTTCTCATTTAGATTATTTTAAATTCAAACGGGGGGGGGGGGGGTCTCTTGAATTTAACTTTTTTTCTTTCTTTTAAGCACAAGGAATTTGAAACGACTAAAATAAAAACTGGATGGCGGGCCCAATGTTAAAAAAATACAACCATTGCCAGATTCCAAGGGCTAATTATTTTAGTTTTAATTCAACTTTGGCTCTGGAGATTGTTTCTTTTTGACGATTCTTCAACTCTCGCTACCATTAATATATATGGCAATCAAGTTCTAAAATTATCACCGAATGACCAAATTTTTGCTACTGTTCATGCGCGTACTCCATTTTGCTGGAGCCGAATGGTTGAACAAGTTGATATCCTTATAATCTGGAGAGGTATTTCCAGTTATATATATTTCGATGGAAATTAGATATTAGTTAGTTCGAAATCTCTATTATGAAAAGTTTGATCTCAAAGATTTTAAAATGAATAAATTTAAAAAGGAAATTTTAGAACTGAGCATGATTTTTAATGTTGAAAATTAACATGTTTTTATTTTCAGTATCCTTTTCTCATGATACCATTGTCTAACGAAATATACGGAATACACGAAATAACGGTTCTAAGGATCTACTTACTTTTTGAATATTGAAATTTTTTAGCATTTCAATTCTTAATCTGAATGGATTCCATGAAACCATTTACTTTTTCATTAGTAAAATTCTTCAACCAAAGGGTATATAGTTAGTAACTAAATTCTAAGAAATAATTACTGTTTTTCATTATTCAAATTATTATTTCACTAATTAATGTAAATATGTTCTAAGAAGCTACTTACTTTTTAAAATTGAAAATTTTTAGCATTTCAATTCTTAATCTGAATGGATTCCATGAAACCATTTACTTTTTCATTAGTGAAGTTAGTATTTCGATAATAAAAGTAGTTAGTCAAAATTGGCAATAACAGAACAAATTATTTAAAATATACTTCTTGTAATTAAAGAAACATATAAATATTTTCAGTATATTCTTTGGTTATTTAAATGGTATATAATTATATAGCATTTACATTATAATCTCGAAGGGTAAAGCGTCAAGTAGTTTTATTTAAATCAAAGTTATCATTTTAATTAAGCTCTAATAAATTACTAGTTAATAACCTTCCTTTAAATACTATATAATATTAGTATTTAAAGTTAGTTTAAATATGTTTCTTAGCATGTACTTTGAGTATATGCGAAAAAAAATTATGCACAATATTTAATACTTTATCAATGGCAAAAGGAAACCTAAAAGAAGAATTTGAAAAAAATTCAAAATGTTATTCATATAAATTCAATATTTTATTTAAAAAAATGTCACACTCTTATTAATAAAGACTGAATTAATATTAGATAAGAACTATACGTACACCATTGTTTATGATAAAGTGGTACAAGACGACCATAATTTTTTATGGACTATCCTATGCATATTCTTCAAAAGCATTTCATAATTGTATTCTAACAAAAAAAACTTGTAAAAAATATTTTTTTTTGGATTTTGTCATTTCAAAATAGTATCTTTTCATAAAAAAATAGTTTTTTTTATAAAACTAAGTAGAACATATTTGTTGAATGATGTATTGGATATAACTATGCATATTCTTCAAAACCTTTTCAGAACCATATTATAAAAACACATGGGTTTTTTTTTGGTGATTTTTACATTTCAGCAGACTCAATACAGTACCTATATACAGATAAATATTTTTTCCCAATCAAACTCTTAAAAAAACAGATTATTTCTACCAATAAAAAATACCATAAAAATTTTTTAAAATTTTTTTCAATTACAAGTTTCTCTCTAAATAAATACCACACTTTTTTTTATCCAACCATCAAAAACATTCGAATATTCCAAAAGCTGCCGATTACTTTGAACGCAAACAAGAAAAAAAATATTATGGTTCCCCGAAGTTCGAAGATGAAATTTGCATCGGCTTTTATAAATTCCGAAAACCGATTTAGGGGGAGAGGATTTTAATTTCCACCCGCACCTCCATGTGAAATTCGAGATAAGAATGAGAAAGAAAAGATTGCCTCGTTGTTTTTCGACTTGTTGCTTAATATAAAATGGAGTGGTCTGTTCTTCCTTTCATCAAAAAAAAAATCTCCTGTGTGTTTTGTTTGAATTGCACAATGCAATAGTTTATTGTTTCAATAAGTTTTATCAAACATTAAGTTTGTCGCTTGGTTTCATTAAAAATATTGTTCATAGTAGATACAATGGCTGTGAGGTGGAGGGGGGGGAGGAGGTAGGTACATATATATTCCGGCTTTTGTGCTTGATCAGGGGACCGATTATGAAGCCTTCGTCAAGTAAGAAAGACACAGAAAGAATTTTTACTGTCACAGAGAAAGGAAGTACACCCAGGGCGAAGGCGGGAATCGAAAACGCACCCGCTACAGCGCGCAGACTGCTAGCGTTATGGTCCAAACCACTCGGCCATCCGGGCCCCGGCTGTGTGGTGAAATGTTTTACCATATTTTAGGTATGTGCAATCATTTCTCATGATTTTATTTCCAAAACCTGAAAAACGGCTTAACCTAATGCCAAAAATATGGTGAAACATTTCACCACACAACGGTTGCAGATACTAGGATATTATAGTGTAACATAGCACACTATTTTTAACAATGTATCAGAATAGGTTTTCTTTACAAAAAATTCGAGACATTGTAGTCTTTTAGCATTTTTCCATTTTTATTTACTTTAATAAAATCAGTACAAAATAGAAGAAGTTTATTTAAACTTGTTGTTTTATTTTTTTTAACGAGTTATTTTTTGTGAAAAAAATATTTTTATAAATTCCTAAAAAATCTGCGACAAAAATCGCGCATAAACACATTGCGTTGGGTTCCTACTCAAGTGCCAGCTCGTCACTTGACCACGTAAGAACTACCCATGTAAGCTGTATATCTTTAAAAATGATACATGTAAACAGCGACTGAAATGAACAATTTAAATAATACCTTTATGACCTGCAACAAAACCTGGCAATTCCTGTTACCTAAAATTAACGGTTTCTAGCTTCTAAAACTTCAAATAGACTTTTAGTCCGGGAAAAGGCGGGAAAATCGCTTCATGATCACCAGAGGCGAGGGAGTGGATGAATTGGGGAAAGAGAATTAGGAGTTGCTCGATGAGATTTTTGCTTTTATTTGTGTATGAAACGATGTCGAGAGTATCAGACGCCATATTTGGAAGTAGTATTCATACACAATTTTGTTTGGTTCAATGTTGGATTCTTTTAGTTGCCACAGAGATGTTTTGAAAATATACTGTGCTATTAACGAGTAAGTTGGGCCGTAGTGAGCCTAGTGGTCAGCGTCTCGGTCTCGGGGTCGGAAGGTCCTGCGATCGAGTCCCGGTACCACTGAAGACCTACCGAGTATATGCGGAGTACGTGCTCGTTAAATCTGTTGGGTCCGAAAGTCCTCTAAGTTCCCATACCAAATCAATACCTCTGGGGGTGACAAGCCAATTCTGGGGATCCTCTAGTTGGCCTCTGTCTCTAAAAAATTAGATGGATCCACTTGTGTGTGTTGTCTGTTGTGTCTGTCTTACTTGACGAAGGTTTATAAGCGGGTCGCTGACCAAGCACACAAACCTGAATATATATGTCTACCAACCAACCAACGAGTAAGTTCGAAATTTTCTGTAAGGAGATGTAATATTGGTTCAAAACACAGAGGTAGGAAGGAGGTGTAGAGAGGTCCACCAGTTGAGAGAAATTGAAGCAGGGCTGTCAGGTTTTTCGAGCTACTGCGCATAACATACTGACACCGAGGTATCCCAAGATGCACCGCTCTAGCCTGCTTCATTTGTGCGCTACTGCACATATACAAGGACCTCTCTATTCTCCTTCCTAGCTCTATGGCTCAAAAGGTCTAGAGCTTATGTTTTTAAAAAGTTAGAACAATAAGAAATTATCTCTATCGTCTACCGTTTGAGCGTTTTTAAAGAATCATTAACCCTTTATTTAATCCCTCCCTCTGAGGGATACTTACACGTAACCTGGTCACATGATTATTAGACTTTCTTGAAACACACATGCATTTAAAAAAAAATTCCGAATTTCATAATTTTAATGAATTGATTGAATTGAATGAATTGATAATAATGATTTTAATGAAATAATAATTTATTGGTATGGATTAGTCATTTATAATTATCAGCTACAGAAATATAATTTTAAAGAAATTTAATTTTGAAATTAAAAACCTATTTATAATAGTAACGAAAACCCATTACGCAATTGATAACAAACTACATTTTTAGGTGTTTAATCTGAGAATTATTAACTTACACCGTCTAATGCCTTATGTTTCAAAATTCAAGACAAGTGATTCAACAACAACACAACATTATATTTCATTAAAAATTATGAGTTTACTATTCACCGTTTAATTTTAGTTTAAGCTATTCAAATTAAGTGCCTGGTCTGTAAACACGCCAAGTAATCGTGCCAAACTTGTATGGCTATGTTTTTAGTCCTTTAAGTTGGCTTCAGTCTATTCGTATCTGAACTCTGGTTTTAACTAGGTTTAATTTTGTTTTGGCGAGTAGGACGCTTTCTTTAAGTACCCTGGGACATTTATTGCCAATTCAAATCCAGTGCCACTAGAAATCCGTCGTTCTTTTACCAGAAGAACTATCTTTTTGGATGCGGGGGTTATCATAATGCCAAAGTTGTCATTATACTCAGAAAAAACTTTTGAACAGCACAAATGGAACATAAGTATTGTGCAAAAATGGCAACATTACAATACAGGGTGTCCGTAAAGAATGTCCGAGGTTTTAGAGTGGTAATCTACAGGAGTTTTATTCTAGTATTTTATTCCTAAAATAATCAATCATACGGATGACAAATTGATAGGAAATGCTTAACTCATTAGTTTATTCCTACTATAGTGATCAATGTGTGCCCTTTAGTAGTATACGGCATCACCAAACGAAAAGCAATTCTTCTACTCTTTGCTCAGAAGTGCCATTTGAATAATGACACTGCAACTGTGAAAAGATTAGCGGTACAAGCGCATGCGCTATCTGAACTGTTGGAGTTATTCTTTATTCCTCACCTTCAACCACATTCCAATTACACTTCAACCACAATACTATTACAATTTGAAACTCAGACCTTCTTTTACTGACACCCTGCATTGTGCTTATTATATCCAAATGCGATTGTCAAAAAACTGTAAACTATATTGCTTACAGAAATATTTATTAAAAAAATATTATATCCATTTTGAAGTATCGTAATGTATAGATCGTTAAGCTATTTAGTATAGCTTTTTATTTGAAACATTGAAGCAGACACTGAACTACATTTCGGAAGAATACGACGCATGCTGCGCCTTCAACACAATTTTAATACTTACTATGCATCATTATTTGGTTGCAACATAATGATTGTATTTTTTCAACACAACTTGTAATAACTTTAAAAACTTTTTTTTTAATTTAAAGTCAAAGCAAGTTTTTTCTTTGAGTGTACTTTGTCTACTTAAGTAGACCCTATGTCAAGCGATTCTCTCTTTTATAGCTTCCACACTACGTTTATAACATAAAAGGTGAAAGGTATTATAATCGTTCAGTCCGTCTGTCTGTCTGTTTGTCTGTCTGTCCGTCATCCACTTTCATAGCCCAAACTACAAATGCTATGGACAAGTCTGATACGTCAAAAAATTCGGCGCATCGAAATTAGAATACACTGAAAATTACAGAAAAGAATTCGAATTCGAAGTATTCAATTATTTAAAACTGAAAATTGAATGCTCATTTAAAAGCATAGAAGTCATTTTTATTAGAATTATATCACCATTGCCATTGCAACAATCGCTCGAGAAACTTTAATTCTTTTAGACAATAAATTAAATAAATTATTTTTGCGACATCGATCAGTTTGAAATGACGTCAAATATATTTCACTACGAGATTCTTTGTACGTTGATATGAAATATTTTAATTCTATTAAAAGCGAGGAATATTACATATTTATTCTTTGAAGTATAAATTAATTTTTACAAACGATAAGTAATAATTATTGAATTTTCGAAATAAAAATAAATGAAACTAGCCAAATTTCGCATGTAAAAATTTAATATAGAATATCGATGCTGTGTTTGTCGCCTTTTTACCTGTTAAACACCAATGTTGTGTGGAAGCGGGTTAAGTGACAGATTCTGTTATGTTACAAACCTACTTGTTTTTTAAATGACCAAACATGGCACTTCATTCGTAGTTCAGATTCTCAACATGAACCAGAGAATGACGCGGGTCGATCTTTTTCGTGTTTCTTGACTTTGAGTGCCGAAAGTGCAAATTATTTTCCTTTCAAAGGGTGTGCTCTGGGGTTACTGAATTCTACCAACCCACCCTTGACGAAAAAGGATTTGTTGGTTTACCAAGCACCGAGAAATATTTATATTTTTCTCTTAAAATCAAGTGTGGTGATTGACTATCGTTAAGTTGTTTGGGGCTTTTTTTCTTTTCATGTCTAATTGGTATACTTCAAAAAGTTTTGAGGATTCGTATTTGTATTGATTTTTTGAAGTTTTCGTTGTAAAAGTTATATTTTTGTAAAACAAATTTACGTAATTATGTAAAAAAAAATCATGCTTTATATTTGCATTAGGACGTTTGTAGACCATATAAAAGGTCTAGTTGCAAAACTCACTCTCTGCCATTTCTCTTCACTCCCGAAGTAAGAGAAATCCCTTAAAAAATATATAATGATTCCAGATGTGTCTATTTTATGTTTCTACAATTGAATATTCAAAAAATATCATGAGGTTTTTAGCTTCCACACTACGTTCATAACGTAAAATGTGGAAGGTAATATAATCGTTCAGTCCGTCTGTATGTCTGTCTGTCCGTCACCCACTTTTATAGCCCAAACTACAAATGCTACGGACAAGTGTGATACGTCCAAAAATTCTGCGCATCAAAATTAGTATAGATTGAAAATTTCAGAAAAGAATTCGAATTCGAAGTACTTCAATTATTAAAAAAAAAACTGTATCATTTAATGCTCTTTTAAAAAGCATAGGAAGCCATTTTTATTAGAATTAAATCACCATTGCCATTCGCAACAATCGCTCGAGAAACTTTAATTACTTTAGACAATAAATTAAATAAAGTTATTTTTGCGACATCGATCAGTTTGAAATGACGTCAAATATATTTCACTACGAGATTCTTTGTACGTTGATATATGAAATGTTTTAATTCTATTTAAAAGCGAGGAATATTACATATTTATTCTTTGAAACATAAATTAATTTTTGCAAACGATAAGCAATAATTTTCGAATTTTCGAAATAAAATAAATTAAACAAGCCGAATTTAGCATGTAAATTTTTAATATAGAATTAATGCTGTGTTTGGCGCCTTCTTATCTGTTGAACACAAATGTTGCGGGGAAGCTGGTTAAGTAATAGATTCTGTTACAAACCTACTTGTTTATCTTTGTAATTATTCTGCTATCATTTATTATCACTCATTCACTCAGTTTTACTAATAACATTGAGGAAATCGACAGTCTTCCAATCAAGAGCAAATGGAAAACCTAAAAAAAAAAATTAAATGTGTTTGTAAATGAGACATATTCCCCACAGTCTTGCACTACTAAGGAACTCAATCATGTGAACCAACTTAATATATGTAAATCAAATGGTGAAATAGGAGTAATATTTACAACAAGTGACTGACGTTTTTAACTAGAAGTTGAAAACTTCAGTCATTGACGAAGCTTTTAAAATTATTTATTATTAAATGGGACATATTAGGGTTTATATGCATGTTACAAAAGAAAATTTTCATTTTTATTTATTAGAATACTTTATGATTAATAGTCACTCTGTTCGTGTCTTTAATTAAATTGTTTAAGTCAGTACTTGAACAATGATAGTTGTTTCATTTTTGTATTATTATTTTGGTATTTTGAATTATTGCATTTTGTATTGTTGTATTCTGTATTATTGTATATTGCACTATTGTGTATATTGCACTATTGTATATTGCCCTATTGCATATTGCGTTATTGTATTGTATTCATTTTTGTATTTTGTGTTATTATACGTATTTATTTTTGAATTATTGTTTATTGCAGTGATTGTTGCTGTAGACAGTAAGCTAATTTGACGAGAGTTTTCTTCAAAAACTTTCATACATATCATAACAATATTCCATGATCAACAACAACAAAAAAGTGTGACAACATATTATTACATCTATCAACAATTCGAACCAAATCAAAACATCTCATTCCCAATAACACGTCCCTACATGGAGACATAAACATCTATCACATCGGAATCCGGCACACATTCTTCCATAATCATTTCGTTCGGCTATTGTCCGGTAATCAGTGCAGCTGTCAGTACTCCTTATCTGTCTGTCCTCATTCCATCGAGTCCGGGCGGAAGAAATTAATGTCCGGATATTTTTCGTGTTTTCGTCATTGATGACGCTTGTGATAAAAGGGGAGGGGTTGGGTTGTATTTGGTGGGAATGATTGGTTGATAGTTTTGATAGGAGGAGATTGGTTGTGTAGTTTGATTGGGTGGTTAGAAATATATTAAATTAAAAGTACTAAAATATATTAGAATTAAAAATAATACTAATAATTATAAATTATATAGAAATATATTTATAATTAAAAATGCTACTGTAATTGTTAAATTTATATTATAGTTCTGTCAAGAATTGGAGCTTGATAAAATATTTTTTAGTATAAATAATGTGATTTGCTACCTCAATGATAAACTTAAACTTGTTTGACGTATTTTCTAAGGTATTGGAAAAATTTTGGAACCTCTCTTTACATAATCAAATGATAATTGAGATTTCAAATACTATACTGTTAAAATTTTATGTTTGGTTTCACCATAATAAGGCTATCGAGCAACTACAATAGCAGCGGGGTGAAATGTTTCACAATATTTTCAGTATTTAATTGAACCTTTCTCAAAATGTTGAGACAAAAACCGCAGAAATGGCTCAACCGAATAAAAGAAATGTGGTGAAATATTTCACCACAAATCCGTTGCAGCTACTAGGAACCATATTTTAATGAAACCAAGCACCAAATTTTTAACTGTGTTTTGTGCAAAAAAAACAGATGAACCTATTCAAAATTCTCAAATGCAAACATTTCTTCAATTATTTTTTGTTTCAATTTTTTTTTACTAATTGCTCGTTATACTTAGATTTAAGTGTTGACAAAACTTGTGAAAAACTTGTGTCAAGTGAAAACAATACTTGTCCATTTTTGTTGAACCCAAGCATTGTCTTTTAGTAACACAAAAAAAAATGAACCCATTCACTCTGACCTTTAAACCCAACCTAAAATCATAAAAACTCTCAAACAGACCGTAAAAAGAAATAATGCCACGGCAACAAATTCTAAGCGGTCATAAATTCCCCACTCATACGACCAATTCCCGACCAACTCAATACTTTCTCACAGACGATTTTTTTAATAAAAAAAATTCCAACCGATTGATTCGGTTGAAGAAAAGTATTCCGTTTCACACTACTAAAAAGGGCAATTTCTAAAAGACCTTTATGACACCGGGTAACACGTTTTTCAAAATGAAACTGGAGCCATTGGCGCTTTTGGAACATCACTTTTAACTGGGATGTATACTATAAAAACATGAATGCCTTGACTGGTTCGTATTTCGACAAGATGTAATATGGCTGGGTTACGTATATAACTTGACTTGTGAGAGGAAATATTTTATAGTTCGTAGAACTTTTAGAATCATATCTTAAATTTTGTACGCGTAGAATACTGTATTTATTGCAATATTTTAATTGAATCTTGAGTTTTCGATTCTTCAAATCTCATTTAAATTCCCTTTGCTGTTTTTTACATCGTTAGTATTCCATTTCACACTACTAAAAAGGGCTATTTCTGAAAGACCTTTATGACACCAGGTAACACGTTTTTCAAAATGAAATTGGAGCCATTGGCCCTTTTGGAACATCACTTTTAACTGAGATGTACTATAAAAACGCGAATGCCTTTTTGCTGGTTCGTATTTTGACAGCATGTAGCTAAGATGTAAAATTTCTGGGTTACGTTGAACTTGGCCCGGGAGAGGATATATTGTATAAAAGAATAGCAATTCTTTATTTATAGAATTTTCATACTCAGATCTTTAATGTGGTATACTTAAGTACTGCATTTATTGTAACAGTATAATTGAATATTGATTTTTCGATTCAACAAAACTATAAAATAATTTCTTTCATACATTTACTTATTCTTCTTTTCTTTTTTTATATTAATTTGAAGGGGAAAAAATACAAAAGCAATTATACAGTAAATAGAACACCAAGGGTCACAAGGACCATATTGGCGAACGTAAAAAAGTACATGGATGTAAATTTACAAACACAAAAAAAGAACAAATATTAAATTACAAGTAAAAAATATTATTATGGCAACAGAAGTGTCGGGGGTATATTTAAGAGAGGTTATAGTTCAAATAAAATGAATTACTGTACAGTTATTTTATTTCAATAATTGAAGTATGCATAATCAAAAATAGTTCTCTATATCGGGAATATCAAACAAAAGATTTTTTAATTGGTTTTTGGAAGAAGTAAGATTAACTAAAGATTGTATTTGAAGCGGAAGACTATTAGGAAATTTTGGTGCAACATAAATAAAATTTTTACAGAAAATGTTCTTTTTAGGTTTAGGAATGATGTAAATACATTAAGTCTTCTTGGGTTAATACATATCCGCTTATTGCACACATCATGATTATTAAAAATATATAAACAAACTTTAAAGAAATAAATATAACGAATAGGTAGAATATTTAACAATTTATAATTTTCAATGTTTATGCTCACATTTGCCTTTAACAAAATTTAACAAACTTATTTTGTATGTTTATAATTCTTTTGAGGTTTGTTACATAATCCCCTCCCCAGGCAAGGATTCATAATTAAACAAAGGATGTACAAAAGCGTAGTAGAGTAATCGCATGAAATCATGGTTTATTTTAATTTCTCAAAAATAAAATTGTCTTAAAACGAATCTTAATTTGTTTGATACGTAATTGGCGTGTGATTTCCATTTCAGGTTATTGTCTATAAAAACACCGAGATACTTAATGGTATTTACTTGATCAAGGTTATTACAGTTACAGGAAAGCAAATCTGAACAAACCCGTCATGATATTTTAAATTGAGAGGAGTAGTATAGGTGCTATTTTGCAGGCTGAAAAGCATAAATTTAGTTTTAGAAACATTAATACTTAAATTATTATTTAGGAACCAATTTCGGATTTTAAATAGATCTGAATTAATTAAACTGTTTAAGTCTTCATATGCAGATGAGGATGAATAAAGTAAAACAGTATCGTCTGCGAAGCTAATAATTTTTCCATTTATATCCATATTACAGAAATCATTAATATAAATAAGAAATAACAAAGGGCCCAACCAATCTTTAATTTTGTCCTGTTTTTTTTAGCGTTCTACAGAATCGCCAAATTACAGAACTTGAGGGCTATTTTTTGTGCTACACCTAGGCGGCCTTTGCTAAAATTTTGACGCTAAGAATTACAACTAATCTGAGCTCTCTGGGAATATTCAAGTATGCGAGATTAAAGAGAACCCAAGCCAAATTTGTAAACAAAGGATCTTTTATGTACCACATAATTGGGGGAAATAAATATTTCGGGTCGACCCCTTTATTTTGGGTTTATAAGGCTTGCATTAACGGTACCTCTGGGTCTTCAATCTGTACCAATGGACGATTTCCTGATTTTTTTTTTTTTGGAGCTTACTAAATATTCCATGTTTCAAAAAATGTTCAATTAATATTGTTTATTCTAAAATGATTTTTTTATCATTAAATAGGAAACTGAAATCATTGAAAAGTCATTATAGGCCAAAAGATTGTAATATACTAAAATTATACTATTATTCAATCTTCTACAAGATTAAGTTTTTTGCATTGTTTTTTTAAACATAACTATGTTATTGTTGCTGTCAATGAAATGTCAAAGAACAGACTTTAAATTAATAGATCAATCGTCTACTATTCTGCATTAATTATACAACACATACGTGTTATTTAAAATTTTACATGTTACGTATTTTGAAACATAAGAAAAATGACTGGTTACCTAAAAAATATGTGAGAGTCAACAGCTGGTAGTCGGAAGATATTGCGTCTTGTCCGAAGGCAAAAACAGAGAATGTCTACTTCTGGAAAGTAAACTTAAAGAAAATTGAATAATGCTGCATTGTATTTATTTTGAAATATAGTATAAACCCAAACAAATAAATGGAATTTAAGAACAAAAAACTTTTTTTTTTCAATGTTATACACAACTTATATAGTACTTAAGTAAATCCGAATATTTTTGTTCATCATTTTTCTTTACAAATTTAACAGATTTCTTTAAAAAGTTTTTAAAAATATAAAAATATATCCTTAACTTTTTAAAAATAATTTTGGGATTTACGAATATATTTATATATATATAAAAGGCAAAGTCCTGACTGACTGACTCATCTATTCAGTCATTCATTCACGTATCAACGCCCAGCCCAAACTACTGGAGGTAGAGCTACCAAATTTCAGGAAAATATCCTTTTTATATCGTAGGCGTCATTTAAGAAGCGATTTTTTGAAATTCGAACCCAAACGGGTGTAGGAGTGACAAACGTGAGCCGATTTCTCCATAGGAATAGCATTATGTATTGTGTTTTTATTCAATTTTTTTATTTTTAATTTGAAAAAAGAAATATCAACGCTTGCGAAAATTAAGTATAAAAAAAGCGCGAGAGTTTAATATGTAAGAGGGGAATATTTATTTTTCACTGGTTGTTTTGTTTTGTGTGGCAAAGTGTAGAAACAAGCTCATTTGGTTTTTTATACCGTCACGCGCTCCGAACTGCGATTTCATTGGTTGTTTTGTTTTTTGTGGCAAAGTGTTGAATCAAGCCCATTGCAAGATTTCTTAGAAATTAATTATTTAAACTACTTTTTTTTAATAATGCTTCGTCAGATATCAGATATATTCAACTCGATTCCAATATATTTTCGAATCCTTCAGTTTGGCATTCGAAAAAAAGAGGTGGACATTATAAACTATTTGATTTATAAATTCTATTCGTTATTGTGGTTTCAAACTGAAATAAAGGTTCAGCTATATATGGTAGCTGTAGCCAGTATATTGATTTGGCGGTTTTTGTGATCTAGAAAATTTAACGTTATGGTTTTTATACGCTGCAAACAGAAATGTCTTGATTTCAGGCAAAAAAAAGCGTCTGAAACAGGGTGCACATTATTCAGACACCAAATGGCGTCTTAATTTTTTCAGACACATAATGTGTCTAAAATTCAGACACATATGCAACAGAACTTCAGACACTTCATGCATCTGAAATTATTGTGGACCCACACCCGATCTGTTTTTATATCTACAAAAAATTCAAATTAAAACATTTCAATTTGAATAGTTGGCAGATATTAAAGATTATAGTACATTACAAATACAATTTTTTAAATACTTTAAAAAGCTTGGTAAAAAAATTTATGGATATATATTAAAAATTAAGCAATAGAAAAAGATTTAATTTTCCTACATGCAATGCATTTTAATGTTTATTAGGAAATAAAATACATAACAAAAAGTATTCAATATTTATTGCTTTCAAAACTTTTTCAAAAATGCCAGTAGTTTTGTATGTTTTGCTTGTTACCCGTGGGAAACTGCGCAATGATGCCCACATTACTTTCGGACCCAACAGATTTAACGAGCACGTACTCCGCATATACTCGACAAACACAAACATCCAATGCCTTATCGGGACTCGAACCCGAACCAGAGGCACCAAAGGCTAGCTCCCTAACCGTTGCGTCTAATATCAAGTTCTAATTGTATGGCATTATTTTCTGATTCAATTCAGTTCTGATTTCGAAAGTTCAAGTTGCAGATTATCAAAATCAGATCTCATGTCTAAATTCTATTCAGACTATGTGTCTTAAAATACATGAAAAATATTCAGCTATGATATTAAGACCAAAGTGTCTGAAAATAATTAGACATTTTTGTGTTGAAAATTAGACGTTATGTTTTTATGTATTTAACAAATGTATTGTAAGCAAAGACTTTAAATTGTGTTCTTTTTGGACGATCATCAAACCTTTCCACAACAATTTTAGTGAACCTCTAATGAAAGGATAATGGGGCGCTTAAAAATAACACATCAGTTGCTTCTTCCTCGCTCGTGAAATAAAATCCACTCATTTTAAAAAGTATTACTTTTCACACTTGTTGCATAAATAACTATTTTATAACATCGTGCAAAAAAAACTAACTTTTTCAAATCAATAATCGTGGCAAAAGTGATGCTTTTAACGAAATCGTGTTTCAAAGTTACTTTTACGCACTAGTGCGACAAAGTAAATAAGAGCGTCTGCAAAAATGCAAAAGACAAACAAAACATTTCCGATGATAACCTTTAACTGTTTATTTTGTGGTCCTGCAACTGTGTATAATGTTGTCCTTTACATGTGTATACAGTGGTTCTGCAACTGTGTATACTTTGGTACTTTAATTGTGTAAGCCGTATTTTGTCATCAACAAATTCCGTTTGTCCCCACACTGCAAACAGAAATGTCTTGATTTCAGGCAAAAAAGCGTCTGAAACAGGGTGCACATTATTCAGACACCAAATGGCGTCTTATTTTTTCAGACATATAATGTGTCTAAAATTCCGACACATATGCAACAGAACTTCAGACACTTCATGCATCTGAAATTATTGTGGACCCACACCCGATCTGTTTTTATATCTACTAACAATTCAAATTAAAACATTTCAATTTGAATAGTTGGCAGATATTAAAGATTATAGTACATTACAAATACAATTTTTTAAATACTTTAAAAAGCTTGGTAAAAAAAATTTATGGATATATATTAAAAATTAAGCAATTGAAAAAAAGATTTAATTTTCCTACATGCAATGCATTTTATGTTTATTAGGAAATAAAACACACAACAAAAGAATTCAATATTTATTGCTTTCAAAACTTTTTCAAAAATGTCAGTAGTATTGTATGTTTTGCTTGTTGTCCGTGGGAAACTGCGCAATGCTTTCCCACAGGACTTTCGGACCCAACAGATTTAACGAGCACATACTCCGCATATACTCGACAAACACAAACATCCATATATGCCTTATCGGGATTAGAACCCGAAACCAGAGGCTCCACCAGAGGCTCCCCGAAACCAGAACCTCCCTAACCGTTGCGCCGCTGGGTCGGCTTCCTTGTTTGTTTGGCTTTGATTCTATTCTTCTCTTCTTCTTCTATTCTTTCTAAACGTTACAGTTGCAGTATTAGTCTGAAACGAATGAGGTTTTCCCTGCCGGATGTAAATTTACGGCGTGGTGCAGATCTCTTTAAACTTAATTTAATGATTTTAATATATATTGACTAATAATGTATTCAAGTGAAATAAACATGGTTTTGTTAAAAACATGTTTTTTTTTAAAACATGTTTTTTTGTTTAAAACATGTTTTTTTAAACAGTTAAATTTTGGTTATTGAACAAGTTGTATGAGTTTTAAAAAAAACACGGTTCTTTTTGCGTTTTGGTCTTCTATATTTACTTCCATCCCCAATAATTTTAGGCATATGCCTTGCATCTTTCTTTGTCGAAGAATCATAGAATACAAGAAATCCTTCGATAATCTGGTGATTCGGTGTCTTCCTTTTATTAAATCAGATGAGCTAATAGAATAATTTATAAACTAATAATGTAATAGTTTATGTTTGGTATTATTTTAATTAACTAAAATTATATACCACATTGATAATTAGCATAAATCGGGTTTTTTAAAAAATTGTTTTAAACATGTTTTTATTACTATGTTTTAAACAAAATGTTTTAAACATAACAACCCTGATAATATTACAACTTAAATTATTAATAACCCATTATATTACTAAATTTTTTTTTCAAATCCTATTAGATCATGGTTCAATATTGACTTTTGAGATGTTAAAATAAATATTATCCTAAAAGAAAATTTTAAACTTTTTTAAAGTGGTCTTCAATTAAAAAAATATATGAATACAGGATAATTTTTTTGGTGGCATATCAAATTATTTATCAAGTAAATTAAATTTTGAATTTTTAATGAATAATATCATTATAATTAACAAATTTCAAGTGAAAAAGATTGTTTTACTTATAGATTAAATTGCGCTTCATCTCAAAAAATTCTAAGTTCAAGTGTCTGAATTGCATGGCATGAAGTAATGTCTGATTTAAAGTGTCTGAATTTGAAAGTGTCAAATTTTCAGACATTTACATCAAAAGTCAGACTCTACAGTGTCTGAAGCATATTTAAGACACTATAGTGTCTAAAATACATGACAGAATATTTTAGAGAGTGTTCAATTAAGACACCAAAGTGTCTGAAAACTCAATTCAGACATCATTTGTGCTGAAATTGAGACAAATATTTCGTTTGGCGAGATTTGCGCCAACGAAATTTCAAAGTACCGACTTATTTAACCTAGCTTTACAAAGTCCCGATAAAAAAACCCTGAGTAATACATAAAGACTCCGTTTATCGCTCCCCAACTTTCCCATCGGTCAAGAAGAAAAAGCACAGTAGCGTCGCGATAGCCCTCCTTCTTCCTCCATTGAAAATAGCACACAATCATTTTCGCCAAGAATGTCAGTGGCGGGGCTACGCCACTGGGGCCATTCAATTTGCTTCGGGGAGATAGATACGTCACTTCCGATAATGATTGGTCATCGTCACCACTGTCATTACGACAGAACGGGGAAGCGTGTCGTTTGTCAAGGCCTGCCACCCTTTTTGGGAGCAAATAGACTGTTCCGTCACAACAGGGTTGGATGAAAGGATGAGTCTAAAAGTGGTTAAGTGAGGAGGGGATGGTTTGGGTGAGTGGGGTTTAATTTTCTTTAATGGAAATGTTTTTAAATGATATTGAACTTACAAGTTTTTTTCCCCTTAACCGGGCTGCTTTATTGGCGGTTAAGCCTTGGCAGACTTGGCATATTTCCCATAACTGAGAGCCATTTTTTGTGGCACCATCTAGGCTACTCTCTCTACCAATTCTGACGCTCAGATTACAATGAATCTGAGCTTTTTGTAGATGTTAAAGTATGCCGAGATATAATTTTACCGAGAGAACCCAAGCTAAATGGGTAGTCAAGGGATCATTTACATGCCACATAATCATACGAACTTACATGTATTTTAACTTGATAGTACGTGTCTTGATATTGACATCTTTCATCGCTTAGGCCCACGAAATTGAAAAGTACCCAACTTTCATTGAGGAATTTAAAATTGTGGAATGAGTATAATTTTATAAAAATGCAAAAAAAAATTCCCCACCCAAAATTCGATTATTATTCATGATAATCAGTTACATCACTAATTACTATTAATGACACATGTATTTTCACTAACCGTTTCTTATAATTGAAATTAATTCCGAAATATATTTTACCCCTCAAACCCGCCCCCCCCCCCCCGTTTCTACCACTCTTTTACAACAAAAGTCCACTCTCTAAAAAGCTTTTTGATTGCAACTGCTTTAGACACATCTTTTTCCCCTAAAAGAACATTTTATGTCATTCAAATAAGCACAAAAACCGCTATCCAGAACAATAAAATGTCCAGGACAGTCCAAAGTCCCGTCTCCTGTTCAATCCGGGAACGCAACGCTTTCGTCAATTGCCGGACAATTAAACTTTTCCGGAAACACTCTACCAGAAAACTTCAGCCCCATTGGGCACGATAATTATTAATGATAATCAGTTGCTATCAGTATTTACTATTAATAACGAACACTAATCTTATAATTGAAATTAATTACGAATTATATTTTACCCCTCAACCCTCCGTTTCCACAACTCTTCTGCAACAAAAGTCCACTTTCTACAAAGCTTTTTGATTACAATTGTTTTAGACATATCTTTTACACTTAAAAAACATTTTATGTCATTCAAATAAGCACGAAAAAACACGATCCACAATGAAACTATTTGACGACTGTATTTACACTGACCGTATCTTATAATTGAAATTAATAACGAAATTCATTTTACACCTGAACTATTCCTTTCTACTACTCTTTGCAACTAAAAGTCCTTTTTCTAAAAAGCTTTTTGTTTGCAACTGCTTTAGACACATCTTTTCTCCCATCTTCACTTAAAATAACATTTTATGTCAGTCAAATGCGTACAAAAAAAACCCGATCCACAAAAAGTAAAAAGTCCAGGACAGTCCAAAGTCCCGATTCCTGTTTCAATCCGGGAACACAACGCTTCCGTCAATTGCCGGACAATTGAACATTTCCGGAAACACTCTATATACCACAAAACTTCGGCCCTATTGGACACGATAATGATTAATTTTAATCAGTTACTATCAGTATTTTTTATTAATAACGAATATATTTACACAAACCGTATCTTAAAATTGAAACTAATTCCGAAATAAATTTTACCCTTCAACCCTCCGTTTCCACCACTCTTCTACAACAAAAGTCCTCTTTCTACAAAGCTTTTTGATTGCAACTGTTTTAGACACATCTTTTTCACTTAAAAAACATTTTATGTCATTCAAATAAGCACGAAAAAACACGATATACAATGAAACCATTTGACGACTGTATTTACACTGACCGTATCTTATAATTGAAATTAATAACGAAATTCATTTTACACCTGAACTATTCCTTTTTACTACTCTTTGCAACTAAAAGTCCTTTTTCTAAAAAGCTTTTTGATTGCAACTGCTTAGGACACATCTTTTCTCCCATCTTCACTTAAAACAACATTTTATGTCATTCAAATGCGTACAAAAAAACCCGATCCACAAAAAGTAAAAAGTCCAGGACAGTCCAAAGTCCCGATTCCTGTTTCAATCCGGGACCACAACGCTTCCGTCAATTGCCGGACAATTGAACATTTCCGGAAACACTCTATATACCACAAAACTTCGGCCCCATTGGACACGATAATGATTAATTTTAATCAGTTACTATCAGTATTTTTTATTAATAACGAATATATTTACACAAACCGTATCTTAAAATTGAAACTAATTCCGAAATAAATTTTACCCTTCAACCCTCCGTTTCTACCACTCTTTTTCGACAAAAGTCCACTTTCCAAAAAGCTTTTTGATTGCAACTGCTTTAGACACATCTTTTCTCCCATCTTCACTTAAAAGAACATTTTATGTCATTCAAATAAGCCCGAAAAAACTACAAAGAAAAAGTCCAGGACAGTCCAAAGTCCCGTTTCCTGTTCCAATCCGGGAACGCAACGCTTCCGTCAATTGCCGGACAATTGAACATTTCCGGAAACACTCTTCCAGAAAACTTCGGCCCCATTGGACACGGGATTCCGTGAACACAGTGGAAATACTTCCGTCGAAGCCCCGAGGCTGGAAGAGACAGAATCGCGGAACATTGGAACACTCTTTACCGCAAATTCTGGCACTCGAAACCTAAAATACTGCGATTGCTTTATGTGTCTTGTCGTAAAGGCTTTTTGCTGATGCGTAGTGTGTTTGGTTTGGAAATGTTGCAAATAATAAGCAATATTTTTTTCCCCTAAAATTGTTGCTTTTGACGTATTAGGCCTTTTGCAGCAAGCAAAACTTATTAACAGCAGTGGTCTGTTTGTTCAGTTTTGGTCTTCCTTCCTCAGAAAAGATATAGAGTTGCTTGAAAAAGTTCAGCATGGGCTACAAAAATGATTAAGGGTCTATCTGGTATTGATTATGATAACAGATTAAGATCTTTAAACATGTATTTCCTGGAAAACAGGAGAGCTAGGGGTGATTTAATACAGTTATTCAAGTTCATAAACAGGGAGACATGGAGGGCTTAGGTTTTACCTTAAATAGCCGGACCAGAGGTCATGATCAGAAATTGAATAAATCGAGCTTTAGAAGGGAGGTAAGAAAACATTATTTTTACAATAGAGTTGTCAATGAGTGGAATGCTTTACCAGATTGTGTTGTGCATTCGAAGAGAGTAGAAGATTTTAAGAAGAAACTTGACGGTCATTGAAACTGGTAATGTATTAGATTTATTTTGGACTAACCTTGCTGGGCCTCTGGCCTGTTGTTGGTCGACAATGTTTGTATATTTGTATTTGTATTTGTCTATTTCAAAAGTATGATTGCAATTGATTTGAGTTTGTGGGTTTGAGAAACTTTAACTAATCAGGCTAATATTTAGTCAGGGGTGGATGAGATCCAATTAGGTGACCGAAACTCATAAATCACATCCCACTTCTTTCTACAATCGACGGAACTACATTTTTGCAGAATCGCCAAATTCCATTTAAGACATTTTTGCGGCACCACTTTTCCCTGCCATTTTTGACGCTCGGGTCACATTTTTTCTGGCTCTCTGTGGATGTTGAAGTATGCTGAGATTTAATTTTGCTTTAAGTACTATTGGCAATGGGAGGCCTTGACACTGGAATAACCACGTCTTCGATGACGTCACAGCTACGTCAAATGTTGTCTTGCATCCACAAACAAACCAGCCGACAGCCAATTTGTCCAATTGGAACAGTTTATCCAAGTAAATTTAAAAAAAAATTAAACCATAGTTCTGAACAATTTATGAAGGCAAATTAAGTTAGCTTAAAACTAATTTTCATTGCTTAAAATAGCGTTCTGGTAAGAAAGGTATTTATAAAACTCTTGAGTGGATTTTTTAATGGGTTAAATTTTGAAAGACTCTGGGTCAAACAATTTTAACATTTCCATGCTTCAAAGTACAGAAATATCATGAAAAAAATGTTTAACCCTTATTCTCATGATCATCGATTTTTTTAATTTTTCTAATTTTCAATTTTTTTCTGTTTTTTTACAGCTAAAATAAAGATTATTTAGTGTCATAACCTTTCTAAAATAATTCGTGCAGTAATTAATTAGAGTTTTATAAAAGGTAGCATATATGCAACCTTCAGTTTTTAGCTTGTATTTTTTCCAAAAACAGTGGTAATCCAACAACTTAGGCAATTTTTTAAAACTACAGAACATAAGAAATGTGAAAAATATTTTTCAAAGTAAAAAAAAATAATAATATGAAAAATAATACAATGAACTTTCCTTGTACAGACGACGAGACATGATGCACAAACACAACAACCCAACAAGTTACCTTCCTCTAAAACGAAAGTAATTTTAACTTTGTACATTTTTTCACTCTGAACGAAGCTTCTATACTGTTCTTCTAACAAATAACAATGCAACATACTCGCTGACGTCACTTAACAAACATAAAGTAGGGGAAAACCCCAGGTAGCATATATGCTACTTTATGAGAATAAGGGTTAAATATAAGAGATTGACTTTAACAAATGTAAAAATCCATATCAGTTACAACATTGTCAAATAAACACAGTACACATTTTACCGACTTTTTGTTGTTGCCGCAGATTTGTTTGTTGCTTTCTTTCATGGATTTTTGCTTTTAGTGGGGGCAGGCGTTTCCACTTGTTCTTTGTTGTGTACCATAAAATACGCGTTTAGATGGTCATTATACCAAAAATGTAGTTCTAGAGAGGGAATTATGAATGGGTAATAGTATGTAAGTAAGGTGGATTTTTAACATTATGGAGCTTTCGTACCATGAATGGAATAAAATATGATTCAACTACTTTCCTAAGGCGGTGAATTTGGGTAGTTTTTATAAAATACAGGCCCTAGAAATCTAATTTCGATACTGAATGTAGAAAATAGCAGCTAGTGCAGTAAAACTATTAAGATATGCTGCTAGATTTTTGCAACCCATTGTCTACCAAAAGGATCCCTAAGATATTGATAGGTTACTTTAGGCTTTTGTACTATACTGTATTGGTTGTTAACTGAATTACTGGGGGGAATTTGCAACGCCAACTGCTGGCGGTCTTTCTGCAGGCTTCATTTATTGCCTCTTAAACAGAATTTTATCAAAGGTAGAAATCGATAGATGATACCCACAGTTGACAATTTCTGTTACGTTATCGGGAGATATTTCATCGATATTTTTTTTGTTAATAAATTTTCATTTTCGTCCCATTTTTTTAAATTTATTTACTTTTTTTATTCTTATTTTGCAACGAGCAAGTCACCCGTTATTTCTGTAACATGCATACAGTTTTATGTTCAGTAAACGAGTCACAGAATGTTGCTAGCTTTTGCAACCCATTGTCTACCCAAAGGTAGAGATGGTTTACTTCGGCTTTTATACTACTTACTGTATAGTTGTAAACTTGATTACTGGCGGGAATTTGCAGCGCCTTCTGCTGACGGTCTTTCTGCAGGCTTCCTTCATTACCTCTTAAACAGAATTTTATCAAAGGTAGAAATCGATATATGATACCCACAGTTGACAATTTCTGTTACGTTATCGGGAGATATTTCATTGATATTTTTTTTATTAATAATTTTTCATTTTCGTTCCATTTTTTTATTAACTTTTTTTTTATTCTTATTTTGCAACTATAGCAAGTCACCCGTTATTTCTGTAACATACATACAGTTTTGTATGTTCAGTGTCAACGAGTCATCAATGTTACTAGCCTCTTGCAAGCCATTGTCTACCCAAAGGTAGAGATGGGTTTACTTCGGCTTTTATACTACTTACTGTACTAGTTGTAAACTTGATTACTGGCGGGAATTTGCAACGCCAACTGCTGGCGGTCTTTCTGCAGGCTTCCTTCATTACCTCTTAAACAGAATTTTATTAAAGGTAGAAATCGATATATGATACCCACAGTTGACAATTTCTGTTACGTTATCGGGAGATATTTCATCGATATTTTTTTTATTAATAATTTTTCATTTTCGTCCATTTTTTTTTTAATTTATACTTTTTTATTCTTATTTGCAACGAGCAAGTCACTCGTTATTTCTGTAACATACATACAGTTTTTTATGTTCAGTGTCAACGAGTCACCAATGTTACTAGCCCTTGCAAGCCATTGTCTACCCAAAGGTAGAGATGGGTTTACTTCGGCTTTTATACTACTTACTGTACTAGTTGTAAACTTGATTACTGGCGGGAATTTGCAGCGCCATCTGCTGACGGTCTTTCTGTAGGCTTCCTGCAAGTATTTTTTTACATAATGATATTTATTTTATTTAAAACACATAATTTATAAAAATACGCTTTAGTAAGGTCAGCACTGGTATGCGTAAATGGAACGATTATAGTTTAAATTGCAAACCCGTTTTTATATTGTTTTATCCCAGCAGCATCTGCATCTCATATAACCTCCATGCCTTATATAAATAACCGTTATATTAGCGTCATAAAATTAAGAGAATAGTGCATGTTGTATCACAAATGACCCTTTAATAGACAAAAGAGTACGAATACTTGAATTCATGTAGCTACGCACGGGCAATCTCAAAATAACATCAACGCTAGACGGCGCTGATTTACTACTGTATTACTATCAGTCATCTAGATTAAAACAAATGAAGAGTACAGGGAAAAAACAACTTCATTGCAAAGGAATATCTCTGCATCAGGATTCTTGGGCAACAATAGCGAGTCATCGCCTAAAATGGTGTAAGGAAACTGGTTACTCTGTTTTTCTCCTGCGGCAACCCTGATTCACGTCAGAGATCAGTGAACAAGAGTCAAACGTTTGTACCGCAAAAGAAGAACCGAGAGAAAAACTGGTTTCCTGTCACCAATGTCCGCCAAGCACACCAGAATACGGGAAGATGTCTATGCAAAAAGTTGTTTTTCCCCTGTTCTCTTCGAATATAGTAGTATGTAAGCCGAAGCTACTTGGTCATATAGTTTTAATGCGAGGATTTTGTCCAACATTATTCCCAGTTAAAGTTAACCCTTTAATGGGAAGCTTTCGATGAAGGGAGTAAGGGCGCTTCGCGCCGACGCTCGTCGGTTATTGTTCGATTTCAGATTTTAAATACTTGGTCTTATCTTAAGGCTCCTGGACATGGGTTATCTGCGGCAACTCTAAATGCAGTTTAATTCTGATTTTTCAGCCCGTGCAAAGAACGGGTATCATTTGCAAATAAGTCATGAAAACTACATCCCTTCGGGAACTAAATACTTACGTTGTACAAACATTTAAGTACTTAAAAACCATCGGTTGCAAATTATCATTGTGATGAAAATTGCTGATGAAGGCGAACCGCAGGGCTGTGTTGTGTTACCAATTACGGTTGCGACTCCAGGGAGTAATTATGAGGGCGTGTACCGGGCTGACACCCTGTAGTCGCTGAAATATGACGGTCCTATCCATCTTCCGTTACCTCCCTAGTGCTTGACTTTAATTGAGCATTGAAGAGATTACGGTGCGCGGTCTTTAACTAATTACTGTGTGACTTGGCGAAAAAGGGTTAGTTTATGATGGTTTTTGTGGGGGAAGTTTTAATTTTTTTTGTGGGAAAAGGTACGTAAATTAAGATGTTATTTTTGCTTAATTGGTATGTATTTGTTACAGGAGATGCTGAATTTAAAATTTAATGTGTATTGTTATTAAACATCTTATAATAAAGAGAAATAATATTATAAATGTTAAATTTCGGCAAACTCAAAATGTCGAAAATTAATAGCCTACAAATAACTTTTATAGTCTTAGGCGGAATTGTTTTTGCCTGTAATTACTATCAATTACACTCTTAAAACAAAAGAGTGACATCCACTCCTATAGGGGAAGTGCATTTTCGGCACCGGAAAGGAGTGGAAAAACTCAGATTCAGTTAAAACCGCTCGTTTTAAGAGTGTAGGACGTAGATTGTTTTCTTTTATTTCTTTTACCCACTCCTCAAAAAGAGTGAAATCCACTCCTATAGGGGAAGTGCATTTTCGGCACGGAATGGAGTGGAAATGAACTCAGACTGAGTTAAAACCGCTCATTTGGTTTAAGAGTGTAGTTAATTTAGTTTTGTATTGAGAAATATTATTGTTTTTCATATTCCGAGTTGAATTGCATAATTTACAAATTTGGGTGGTTAATTTTTTTAAGCTTTATTTTCACTATGATTTATCGGTAGGCATAACACTGCGTGCTTAGACATAAGATTTATGAATTTTACTTATCTCAGTATCGTGGGCGATATTTTTATAAACCTATATTTGTAAGTTATATTTTCTTCCTGAATAAAAATACTTTTGCTTTTCATATATTGCAACTGTTATTGGTTACCATTAAATATGTATTAATGAGCAATGGAAAGGATATCCCATTCCTATGTGACACAGAACAAATAAAATGAAATTCATGAAAATATATCTAGATCTCTTTAACTGAGTGTCAGCACAAAAGTGTAATAGGATATTTGTTTTTTATTAAGTATATTCGATCTGGTAACAGCATACAGAGATACAAAATTTCACGACTCAAATTACGTACACTGTAAAAAACCTGTTGTTTTTACAGTTAAATGCCATATTTTTTACAGTTAAAAACCGTTCTTTAGAAAAACAGTTTATAACTGTTTTTATCTTCGTTAACATGACGTCACACTCACAACCCATCAAATGCACCTGCCCTTCGGGAAATTTGAAGACGTGCAAAGAGTCACGTGATTGAGATCATCGTTCTGATTCGTTCCCGCGCATTGGGTTAACAGTTTTTCTCTGCTAAATTAACAGTTTCTCCCTGTTAAAATTACAGTTTTAAACTGTAAAAAAACAGTTATTAACTGGCGTCAAAGTTGACAGTTTTTAACTGTAAAAACAACAGGGTTTTTTACAGTGTATTCTTAAAAGTTGAAGCCCAGAAAGTAACGATTCTAATGACTTTTTCAAAACAAATTGCTTGCAAATTGGCATGATAAATTTGGTTGGTGTCATGTCCATGGGGAGAACTATGTTAGCATCCATGAGTATGCTAAACACAGCAATCTCCTTTATGTTGTCGGAGTACAGATTGATGTAAAAATGGGAGAATTCCCCAAGCTGAGAAAAGGATGAGCATGATAAAGTGTTTCGTGAAAAAGTATTCTCGCATGAATAAAGAAATTTTTATGCTTTTCAAATCCTTAAAATAATAATAATTACAGTAAAAATGAACGACAGCTCACAAAAAAAGGTACAAAAGGCTGAAAATAGCAGAAATTAGTTCCTGAATCGGATGAACACATCGTTCTTAAATTGAGTCACTGGAATATGCCAGAATCTTCACTATAAATGAATAATAAAGGGTTATACTTTTTAAATCCGAAAAACAATAATTGCAATAAAAATGAACGACAGCTCACAAAAAAAGTTACAAAAGGCTGAAAAAAGCAGAAATTAACTCCTGAATTAGATGAACACATCGTTCGTAGATTGAGTCACTGGAATATGTCGGAATCTTTCCTATCAATAAAGGTTAGTATACTTTTTAAATCCTAAAAACAGTAATTGCAATAAAAATAATGAACGACAGCTCACAAATAAGGTACAAAATACTAAAAATAGCAAAAATTAGTTCCTAAATCGGATCAACGCATCGTTCGTAGATTGAGTTACTGGAATATGTCGGAATCTTTCCTATCACTACAGGTTTATACTTTTTGAATCCTAAAAACAACAATTGCAATAAAAATGAACGACTGCTCACAAAAAAGTACAAAAGGCTAAAAATAGCAGAAATTAGTTCTAAATCGAATGAACACATCGTTCTTAGATTGAGTCGCTGGAATATGTCGGAATCTTTCCTTCTACAAAAGCGATAAGACACAGCGCGTCTTTCATCGGCGACATATTTCATTGCTGATGACAGCTCCCGATGAAATCGCGTGACCCAAATCACGGATTAGCGACAGTCGAGGCCCAAGGGGCTGCACTCTTAATGACCACCATGGAGTTGAGAAGAAGATGAAGATGGTGCAGGGCAAAAACCAATACAAAAACAGGTTCGCCAAGTGAAGCCATCGATTGCACTGTAGTAAGCCTCGGCGAAGTATTTGACGCTATTCTACAGTGGAGTTTGCATAGACTTATACACTGCTCAAAACAATTAGGGGAGCACTATGCGTACTTTTGTTAACTCTTTCAGTTCCAACGTTCTATTTTTCATTCTAAAAATCTAAAATTTGTGAAATAGATTCAGTATGCTTCCAGAATGAAATGGTAAAAAACAGAAGAAAAAAATCTTAATTTTGTAACTAAAATTTAAGGCGAAAAAATTGGAATCATAACTTTTGAAAAAAATTCGATAAACAATAACTTTTTTTTTATCGAAAATTTTTATGTTAAAAAAAACCTTCCACAAATCGGTTCTATCAATCGGATCTTAAAAATTCTTTTTTTGTTAGAAAGCTATGACCTCAGGGACCTAACTTTCATACTTTTTGTCCGCCTGTCTGTACGCCCGGACGGACATAAATCTACTATCTGTCAGCGAATTTCCCATTGATTCATTGTTCAGTCATTTAAATACTGTTGCCAAATAAACAATGGCATGAAAACTTTATTTAAAAATAATTTGAAGGCGATTCGTTGTTTCATGTAGTTCTGTCTTGTCTGTCGATAATGATCTCATTAAAATTTAGAAAGCTATGTGACTCTTTATACTTTTGTCGCCTGTCTGTTTCACCAAAATCTAAGCGGAAAGAAAGCATATTGTTTTGCATACAAATGCTATGAGTTTATTTACATTTCAAATATTTTTTTCATGTAGTTTGGAGTATTTCATTACTTTGTGTTATTAATAAACGAGATATTTGCAACAATTATTCTTTTAATTTACATATATAATGTGTTGGCAGTAGCATTATTTGTAGTTCAAAAGAACGAACTCAAATATCAGTAGACGATAATTATATTAAGTTAATTTGAGAAAGAATATTCAGGAAAATAGTTGATTTTGGCTTTTAGAAGTTTTAATTATAGCTGGATGTTGTGTTTAGTGATTTTTTTTCCGAATGTGTATAAATCTATGGTAGAAACGGTTGTTGATGATATTTACTGTTAAGAACCTAGTTGTTTTCCTATTAGAATTTCAGTAAGTATTTAAGTAACATGAAAGTAGGCTATTTTAGTTCTTTAAGAACTTCTTGTTAAATATCTAATAATGCAAGCATGAAAAATTTAGGGTCAATTTATTTCATAAAATTTTTTGGGGGTGAAATTTATTTTACCGTGTTTTTCATATTTTCATTTAATTAAAACAAACATTATTTAATTCTTCAAAATACATGATTCTTCCATATAACGATAAATAAGTGCGAGCTCAACTTAGTGAGAAAAAAAATCGCAAGCTGATGATTCCAAATGGAATCATTGGGAGTAAAAGGTTTTAAACCATGCATTCCCCTAATTCTTTTGAGCAGTGTATTATAACATCAACTTGAAGACTTTTTGCATCTCTAATAAAACTTTGATTACAACGTATTTTTTTTTACCTGTGAAGGATAATTAGTACCATCTTGGGGTAAATTTAGATCACCGTAAATTGGCGTTATTTTATGCTCTGCAGAAAGCCTCGACTAAGTATTTGGCGCTATTCTACAGGTGGAGTTTGCATGGCTTGCTACATCGAATTGGCGATACCTGAATCACTAATAAAACCTGTAATTGCATTACCTGTGAAAGAAAATTACTGTCATCTTGGTGTAAATTTAGATCAACGAAGTATTTGGTGCTATTCTACAGTGGAGTTTGCATAGGCTTACTACACCGACTTGACACTCAAGACTATCTAAAAAACTATAATTACTAAGCATTTTGCTTACCGTAATTTTCCTAAATTACTGCCATCTTGGTGCTGTAGCGGGCTCGGTAACCCACAGTCTACCAAAAGGATCCTCAAGGTGGAGATGAGTTACCTCGGCTTATATACTACTATTTTCGATGTTATTCAGAATACTGGTAGGAACGCAGAGGTAAATCTGCGCCCTCTAGCGAGTGGATGATTGATTGAGGTCTCGTGCGTGTGGTAACCACCACAGTGCAAATGCAGATCAACCAAATATATGGCGCTATTCTATAGTGGAGTTTGCATAGGCTTGCTATACATCGACTTGGCGATTTCTGACTCTCTATTAAAAACTACAATTACAACGCATTGTTCTTACCTGTGAAGGAAATGACTACCATCTTGTCTAAATTCAGATATCGTGCTGCTGCTTATTACTGCGCAAGCAGACATTTTTGATCTCTAATCAACGCTTTTTAAAAGAATAAAATGGTCCGTTTTACATTGAATTAATGTTTAGTGAGCTGTTTGTTTGGGCTTACTAGAGTCACTTGGCTACTTTCTGACGGCTTCAATTTACTTCGTGCCAAGCACTTCCACCTTCTTCGAAACTCTGTGATGACCACAAAAGAAGAGGATTCAATCTATGGAGGTTTTTGTTCTTTCATACACCCAGAAAGAAAGAAAAAATCTGCCATTTCATTTCCTGCAAAAAAAGGGATGACGTTTTCTTTAACTTTTCTTACATTTTCTTCTTCTTCTTCTAGGGAATGATTTCTTCCATGTATGGACAGCGATAAGAAAGTTATTTGTGAACTGTGACCTCTTGGAACTGAGAAAGTGATTCGTTTTTATATTTCTTATTTCTTTTTCTTGTCCTGGACTCCTTCTTTTTCTTCTTCTTCGGAATTGGTTTCTGGCCTGGGTCAATGTTTTCATAGCCAATTATCATTTATTCTTTCCATCTCTTTCTGTGTGACAAGCTAGAAAACGAGATTGCCGCGTTTCATTTTTCCGAAATTGTTTATAAGCGTCGCTTCGGTGGAAAGAAGGTCTGATTGGATTTTCTTAACAAACAATCAGTGTTTGTTCTGGTGCTATACCGTTATTAATAACCGTTTTGAGTCCCTAACGTAGATTGAGTGTGAAGTGTAATTACTTATTGCTGGAGCATTGTCACATTTCATTCACAGGCTTGCGATATCACTTTCGGTTGTTCAACGACGTTATATTGAGTTAGAAGTTATTCAATCAAGAAATGATTGTGTTCCCCAAGTAACGTATAAATCTTCTATGACTAAGTACAATGGCTAAATAAGTTGTTTGAAGTATATTCACAGTTAAAAGCCACAAACTTATTTATTTAAGGGGATACGGTACCCAAAACCTTATTTCTAGAAAAAATAACATACACTTGTAAATTATAGTGTTTTTATATAATGTTCGATATAAATAAACATTTTCTAGCAATAAAAACATATATATTTACAAGTAGTTTTTCATTTTTTTTTAAAAAAGTCAAAATTTGGAACGTTTTTAAAACGCTACTCATCTTTCAATTTTGAGAATAACCCCACCAAACTTTTATAGTTTGTTTTGGAACTATTTGTTTAAGAACTGTGCATGGATTTTAAAATGTGAACTACAGTTAAAAAGTAACATGCATTTATACTGCAACACAAATAACAAATTATTGAATTCAACATTAAAAAAAAACTATACATAGTAGACTTTATTCCATGCACAATTTTGTGCACCATTTATATAAGGGTTAAAAATTTCAAAATTCAAACTTAATTGGCAATAATGCCTTAGGGGTTTATTAAACACAAGAATTGAAAAACGCGAAACAGAGAAAACAGGTTGAAAGCAGACGAAATACGTATTCAAACTTATAGGAATGACTCCAGAAAATATTTAATAACTTTTTTTCTACAAAAGATATCATTATGAAACTTTCAGTAAATGTTCAGAAATATATTGTGAATAATAAGAAGTAAAAACCGAAAAATCGATATTTTGAACAATTTTTGGGTACCGTATCCCCTTAATATAAAATATTTAACATTTTGAAATTCGAATTTTTACCTTCGAACGGTCTGGAAATGGGCAGATATGTATGATTGTTTTCACTGCTTAAATTAAATTTTAAATTATATTTTTTTCAAATAATTTTTTCAAATAATATATTTTTTTTAAAAAATCCAAATTATGTTTATTTCTGAAAAGATGATTTTAAAAACATTTCCACATGAAGAAAGTATATTAAGAATAAAAATTTAGTAATTTTAAAATTTTAAAATTTAGGGTTATTGTAAGAAAGACTGATGCACAAAATACGGGAAAATCCGGGTCTAACTCCTGGAAGATTTTAATATTTTATAGAGGCATAATTATTTTTGTATTAAAGAAGAAAACAATTTTTTTGAAAAAAGTTAAAGCAGAAGTTCAATATACAAATTGAAACATAATTGTGATTAAAATTTCAGTTATTTAGCCATAGAGTTTTTTTTCCCTTGATCTCGAATATACCAAAATCGTAACGCTGATTATAATACTAGGAAAAAAATCTATTTCGCTGATCTTTGGTTTTCTTTGCAAGTACTACGGTATTTTTTTACGGAACCTACGTGGATTAATTTACCGGTAGAATAAAAAGGGATGAAAAATAAATTAAAAATCAAAATTACAAAAAAGTGTCCCAATTTGCTTCTCTCTCAATTAATTTTGGATAGACAAGTGCGAGAAGGAAGATTATTTTTGTGTTAACCGCGTATTAAATTTCGAGGCATTGGAACAGGGTTTGGTAGCATGATCTGCTATTAACGAGTACACAGTAGTAGAGGCTTTTAACTCAATTAATATATTTCCGTAATTTTCAACTAAGATTGCATATTTTTCAAGTTAGACTCAGTAAAGAAGTACAATGGTTTAGGCTGAACGCTTCCGGCTGTCAACCTCTAGCATCCAAAGAGCTATTGGCGACGGGCGTCATAATTTAGAACCGCAGTCAAGTGACGAGCCGACACCTGAATAGGCATCCAAAGCAATTTTAAGGGCGACATCGTACGCAACGTCGTAACATTGGAGAATAAATAAAGTGCACTCCATCTACACGGGGTATTATTCGTTGGCGAACCTGAACCCGTGACCTTTCGAATGCAAGGCAAGCACCTTACCGACTGGGCTCCTCCTCCTCCCCCCCCCCTTCAGGTTTAGGTTTACGTTGAATATTCGTCGCACTAGTGCTACACGAGGGCTGTTGTTGGCGACGGGCGTAATAATTTCGAACCGCAGTCAAGTGATGAGCCGACATCCCCACTTCCACCAGGATAAGATAGTCTGGACCGTACCGCAATAGACCGTGACAAATGGCAGTAAATAATAACTTAAACATATTCACAACGATACAAACTTAATACACAAGTACGATTTCCATAATCACAATACACTTAGTCCAAACGCTGAGCTCGTCCTGCATTTCCGGAAATTCATGCATCGCAAAAGGCATTTGAAGAGCTTAGTGGGAGAACGTGCTAAGTGACATTTTTGAAAAAAAAATTAGATTTTTGCGTCAATGAACATATTATTCAATTTTTTAAAGAAAACAAGTTTCCCCCTTTTCCTAAACTAAAATTTAGTACAGTAGTGTCCCGTTTATCCGAAAGGTACGGGACCGTAGCACTTTCGGTTAATCGAGATTCCATAGGAATTTTCGGATAATCGGGAATCATTCACCTCACGGCTAGAAAAACGATCAGTAACCCGGGACGAAAACGAACCCGATAATGATGAGCCCGAGTCTAACTAGTACAGAATTTCGCGCATACGGAAGCTACAAAAATCTTAGAATCAGGCCCTTAGATATTATACATAAAAGCGCAAGGTGAAGCCACTATTTCAGACGTTCTCTTGTTTAAAAGATGGCGGGACAGAGCTGCTTAAAAACGAACCAAATTGAGCAGCTAAGAAAAAATTACTGCATATTTTGAGAAATAAATCCAACTTAGTAAGTACGTATTTATTTTGTGTGTATTTCTTTATTTAAGCGTTTATGCGTACATTTCATATTTTATCCAAAATAAATTCCGGAGCCTTTCGGTTAAGCCGAATTTCGGATAACCGGGACACTACTGTATATATTTTACGGTTTGCAAGTACAGATTTTAACGTATCTAAGTGCAAACGAAACACTTTGAAGCCCATTTTCTCGTTTTTACCTTTTTATCACTTAGCACGTTCTTCCACTAAGCTCTTAATTTATCGGGGGGCCTCTAGCCACTTACAGTTCATTCGGGGGGTTTCGTGATTTATTTGCAAGGCTAAAATATCAGAACATGATACATGCAATGGTTCAGGGGGTGAATAATTTATTGAATGACGTGGTTAATGTTTAGTTGGTAAACAGTTTCCATTTGTTTTGACGGGATTAATGGGTTAAGGGGGAATGGGCGCGCTGGACCGCGGGTCTCCAAACTCAAGTGCCTTAGTGTTAGTTCAATAACGAAAAAACTATTTTCTCTGCCACATTTCTCCGGCTGTATTGAATATTTTTACAAACGGTTTTTTTTAAATAATAAATGTAGATAACTTACAGGTCTCTATCTTCCCACTTTTTGAAATTGCTTCGAATATTTTGTGTAAAATTATTTATTGAAAACTAAAAAAAATATTCGTACTAATTTCAAATAGTGGGAAGGTCGGGACCTGTAAGTCAGCTACATTTATCACATAAAAAAATCCGCTTGTAAAAATATTCAATACAGCCGGAGAAATGTGGCAGAGAAAATATTTTTTTTCGCTATAGGATTAACGCTGAAGCACTTTGCTTTGGAGACCCCCGGTCCAGCGCGCCCATTCCCCCCCTAATTTGGTTGTTTGACTTTTAATGAATTACTTTAAACTAGGGGGCACGCCCCCTTCTCGCTATCGCTCGCCAACCCCTGGGAACTGCTTGTGCAGTTCCCTTTGGATCGCTTCGCGATCCAGGCTCGCTTAGTTCGCTCACCGTTCATTGAAATATTTTAGTCTAGCCACAAGGGTTAACCTTGAGGAACATGTCCGGCAATTTTTTTGCCAAATAGGGTAACCCCGCCAAATCGGAATTATGGCAGCCATTGGCTGCGAAAATCGCAACGGATCGTATTTTAAACGAATAATTATCAAATAGTTAAGTTTTTTTTCTATGTATTCTGTTTTTATTAGAGAATTTATTTTGCTACTTTCTTTATACGTTGATCCTGTCCATTTCTTTCATTAAAAGAAATTCTTAAATCGAAGAAGCAAAGAAATCTTAAATCGTATTAATATATTTAAAATAATAAATACTATTAATCATTAATTATTAATAGAACTCATTTCCTAAATTATTTTTTGTGCACATTGTTTTGAACTTACAGAAAACTGTTGAGTTCTGATTTTCTTATTTTAAAATATCGCTACGACCTACGATCGCAAATGCCACGATAATTTTTAATAAGGAAATCTTTCATATTCTCTTAGCAGACATTTTCAGTTTTGAGCAGCATTTTATGTAATTATCTGTTGTAATTTCACAGACTTGGCAAACGCTCGGTTTGTTGTCATTTTGACTTGGCGACATTTTTCGACTGGCGCCAAATCCGGACATGGTCCTTCAGGTTAACTGCCTTTAATATCCTTTTAAAATAAAATAATTATAAATTGATGCTTATAAATTAATGGTTATTATTGCGAATATATTTCGCTGCTCGACTAACATCTATTTGTAAATAAATTGGAAACTGTGGTAGCCATCAACGCTTAGAAACTATATTTAAAAACAATTTCAATTTTTCTTTTTTTTTTAACAATAGTGTTTGGTAGTTCAGTCGATCGAAATTATAATTTAAATTTTCAAACATTAAACGTCCCTAATATTATGCATGTTAAAATATAAACTTACTGATTCTATCCTAAAGTTGTTGGTTTTTTTAAAAAACTAATAACGAATCTTAAATAACACTTAGAGTATATCAAAATCAACTTATCTTTACCTTAGGCGGCATAATATTTATAGTTATTTTTCCCTATTTCAAGCCATTTCTGAAGAAACACTTTTTTGTTGTTTTCAGTCGGCCATTTTGAAATTAGTAGTATTTTTGTTCATTTTGATTGTTGCCATTCCAGAGATAGAAATATAAGGAAATTTGGGTGCCGTATAAGAGTATTATATATATAGATATGGATTTTAGACTAAGAATGTGAATCTATAAATGAAAAAAATCGGGGAAGTGTACAGAAGTATTTCCATAGAGACATCTTCTTTCACTAAAATGTTAAAAGAAAACAAGTAGGTTTGTAACAGAATCTGTCACTTAACTCGCTTCCACATATTTGTGTTTAACAGGAAAAAACGCGCCAAACACAACATTAATTCTATATTTAACATTTACAAGCTAAATTTGGCTAGTTTCATTTATTTTATTTCGAAAATTCAATAATTATTACTTATCGTTTGCAAAAATCAATTTATATTTTAAAGAATAAATATGTCATATTCCTCCCTTTTAAATAGAATGAAAACATTTCATATCAACGTACAAGGATTCCGTAGTGAAATATATTTGACGTCATTTCAAACTGATCGATGTCGCAAAAATAAATTTATTTTAATTTATTGTCTAAAAGAATTAAAGTTTCTCGAGCGATAGTTGCGAATGGCAAATGTGATTTAATTCTAATAAAAACAGGGCCTTTAGCTATTTGTAATTCAAAGTTTTAAACGCCAAAATTAACTATTTTCATTAATCTTCTTTCTCAGATTTAATAATTAGACTTTATCGTTTGCTAAATTTGTTTAAAGTTCGAAGAATAATTATGTAATCTTTTTAATAAATATTTTTGTCGCCACAATTTCCCATTTACATTTCTTTCGAAAATTCACTTATTTATAGTTTGTTAAATTAATTTACAGTTAAAAAAATATATAATTTGTACAATTGATGCTTTAAAAATAAAAGCGAAACTTAGCATATTTTTTTATGCCAAGTTAGAATTCTCTATGCATCTTTCTTCATACATATATATAGAACCATTAAAAGAACTCTATTGTGATAATACAACAATCCAAACCGAATTATATCACATAAATAAATATTTTTTCAAGTGTGTTTATTTTTTTTAACAAAGTTTCTCATACGTTACGAAATGGCAACATGTGAAATTTGAATAAAAATGGAATTTGCCATGATATTTCAATGTAGAATTAAATTTTTAGTTATTTAATTTAAATAGCTTCTAGTTTTAAATTTTTAAAGAAATTTGGCAGTAGCAAATCCTTATTTTTTGCTTCAAATGAACGTATCCACTTGTATGTGGCTTGTGGATGACAACAGTGAAAATATGAATAAAAATAGAATTTTCATGTTATTTCATGTAGATTAAAAAATTTAGTATTTAAATTTTAAATAAACTTCTAATTTAAATTTTTTAAGAAATTGGAATGGTGCCGTAATCGAATTTGCTTTAAATGACGTATCCACTTGTCTGTGGACTTGTGTTCTTAGTGAAAGTGGGTGACAGACGACTGAACGATTATAAAACCTTCACTTTTTACGTTATAAACGTAGTGTGGAAGCTAAAATCGGGGAAGGAAGTTCTCGAATGGTCCCGCTTTCGAGATTCTTCGCTTTCCCATTTAGTGGTTTATTTAAAATAAGAAGTTTTAAAACTATATTCAGTACATTGAGCAGAAAGTGTACAGTTTTGAAAAACATAGTAAATTTTTTGTCTATTATTTTAAGGTTAAAAAGTATTTGTATGACGTTTTTTAACCATGATTGCAGGATTTCTTTTTTGGAAATAGTTTTTTGGGTGTTTTTATTTAACAGAGGAGAAGAGTGTAATACTTACTTTCGTCATTCTAGCCTATCTTCCCCTATATTACCTATCACTCAAATTTAAAATGATGAAAAACTAATTAAATAATAGTTTTGGGGTGGGGTTCCAGTGGAAAAAATTATTAACCACCTAATAATTACATAATTAATGCATTACAAACGTATAAACTCGTCAAAGAATCGTTAGTTTTTCCAACAACAACTTATACAGTCCATGGACAAATTATTAGACGCACTGCAAGATTTCATGTTAAATATTAATTATCGGGTGATATTGTACCGTTTTTATTATTTTAAATTGATTTGTTTTTTATTTTTATATTATCCAATCAATTACAAATTTATTTGACATAAATAAAATAGCATTATTTAGAAAATCATAAGTTTATTAAGTTTTAAATAAAAGTGAAATTAATGTTAGTAAAAGTCAATATTTAGTTGAGCCACCTTTAGCCGCTATCAAAGCTTTAATTCTGGGCGGCATGCTATCAATGCAAGAATGTAAGCTGTCTCCTGCATTTGAGGATGATGATTCCACACATAAATAATCTTATAATAAATAATTAATATAAATTAATCTTAATCATAATTATCTTAAAATAAATACAAATATATAGTCTACAACAATTCTTTTAAATAAAAATAAATTATATTGTAGTTTAAATATACCATTATTGCATAAAAACTCTTAAGAAACATAAAATTACTAAAAAAAAATACAGTGCGTCTAATAATTTGTCCAGGGACGGTACAAATTTATTTTAATTTCACTAAATTTAAGACTTTAAAGTGTTATTGAGGTTTTAAAAAACATTTACAACATAATACTTCTCTAAATATCAAAAATTCAAAAATGTAAATTTAAATCAATTGCAGGGGAAACAAATTTATACTTTGAACAAAAACGGCTTATTCCCCAGAGGGTAAATAAAGGTGGAATATGTGTCTATTTTACTGAGAAATGACAGAGTTACAGAACGAATGTACTAACCTGACCACGAACCTAAAAAAATTCGTGAAATAAACAATTTCTTAGAAAGATAGTTTTATTTATATTCGGAAGAGAAGATAGACAGAGAAAACAGCGGTGGCTTGCCCCTAGAAAACTGAAAGCGACAGCATGTTTTGTGGGATGGAGAGTTAAATGTTTGGCTGGAAAATTCGAAAAGTTTGCGTTATTTTTCGTAACTCGTACTCTCCGATTTTTTTACTCTGAATTTCAAATCTGTTATTCTTTTTAGTGTGTCGTAGTGCTCTTCGCAGTACAGTTTAGTTTGCTATTATTCAACTATCTATAGCTATACAAATTGTGGAATCGTCTCTGCTTTATTCTTTCATTGATTATTTTCGAACCAAAAAAAATGCAAATAAAATATTTTTTTTTTTAATTTAATGACGATTTCAAAGTTAAGATAATCACTGAAACAAATCTGGCCAGGCTCTGAAAAGCTGTAATGTGAATAGGCCGCCAAACTCTTTCTCCACAATAAATACACTCTTAAAACAAAAGAGTGAAATCCACTTCTATAGGAGAAGTGCATTTTCGGCACCGGAAAGGAGTGAAAATTAACTCAGACTGAGTTAAAACCGCTCGTTTTAAGAGTGTAGGACGTAGATTGTTTTCTTTTATTTCTTTTATCGACTCCGCAAAAAGAGTGAAATCCACTCCTATAGGGGAAGTGCATTTTCGGCACGGAAAGGAGTGGAAATTAACTCAGACTGAGTTAAAACCGCTCGTTTGCTTTAAGAGTGTAGATGTTGAAGTTCAATAACTGCCTGTAATATAAATCGGCAGTGGAACCCTTACGTAGTTAAATGTTGAAGATAAATAATAGGTTGCAGAAGCCTAACCGAAGGCTCCAGGTTCAATACCCGATGTGAAAAAAGATGCACAGAGTACGTGGGACACATCTCACTAAACGCGGAAAAGTGACTAATCGGCCAAAAATTTAGTTTTTCATAAAATTTGTCTGAAGATTATTTTCTTCATTCATTTCATTATAGCCAAATAAGAATATCCTAACTGTATCACATCTATTTTACCAATTTAATAAATTCAAGATTTTCAAAAATCGCTACAAATGTATATGTTTAATGTTTTAGTATTTATAACTCGAAAAGTCACATTTGGGTCTGATAGGTTACTTTGCATACTGCATATGTGCTCGTTAGATCCCTGGAGTCCATTTTAGGGTGAAGACGGTGTAAGCCAATGAGCTATAGAAGGGAAACTGGAGTGAAGTGTCAGCGATCCGAAAACCCACTCACATTCTTTTGAGCGAACAGGGCAGAAAAGGACTACTTTCCCTACACTTGTATGCAATGCTTGTATGAGACCCCTTTATAATATTGACTTGGGCTACTAAATGTATTTTAAAATTTTTAGTTCAAAAGAAATTAACTTTCTTTAACTTTAAATTCCAACTTTTTTAAGAAATAACCATGTGGATCACTAATTAAAAAGCAGCGAAGACGAACGCAATAGCGAAATAGGCAAGTTTCTAGGTTTTCCGCCCGGTTCGTTTCTGCTGCAGTGCCGTGTTTTCCTCCGTGTTTCGTCATTGAACCGGCTCGTTTGCTGCCCTGTTCAGTGAATCACACACCTCACTCCACGTTTCTTCTAGCTCAATGGTGTTAGCTCAATACTTCGCTGAGTTCCGTTGAGTGCCAGCTCAAGTGTTGCTTGATCCTGGCTTTTAGGCTCTTCACTTCCAAAATACAAAATGCTATGGCAATATAAATTCCTTTTATATAAACAATTTTAAACGAACAATATATAGTGGGTTAAAAGTTATGTTTTGCAAGTAGTTTTGAACAAATTAACGTTTAATATCTGCTGAAGGTCAAATCAATTTAGTGGAATTTAAAGTTTTTAATGGTACAATTACAAATTTCTCGTGCGCTATAAACAAACATACAAGCTCAGTCAGTTTTTTGTAATTAATAATTATTTCAAACCTTTTTTTTTAATGTAAAGTGTGTCTCATAAATTTAAAGTGAAAAAAAAAACATTCATTTTTGAAAGACCTACCAAATTTGCTTGACTCTCTTGCTATACAGCCTTTTTTATGCAATTAATAAATGATCTACTTCGCTATCTGTATTTTTGAAACGTTGAAGCATTCTAGTTTATAATATAAATTATATACTATTGAGAAAAGTTGTAAAAATAAATTTTGAAGTGAATTCTAGAAAGGTTCATGCATGTGTACCTCTTTTAGTTTAGTTTGAATTATCGTCACACAAGAGCTACACGAGGGCTATTGGCGACGGGTGTCGTATTTTAGAACCACAGTTAAGTGACGAGCCGACACCTGAGTTGGCACCCAACGCAACCGTTAAGGGCGACATCGTACGCAGCGTTGGGACTTTGGAGCGTATTTTAACGTGCACTCCCTCTACAAGGGGTATTATTCGTCGGTAATTTTTGGCTGCACGGGCCGTTTGTAGATCGGCAGTTATTTTGGCGATACCCGGTCCTGAACCTGGGACCTTTCGCATGCTAGGCGAGCGCCTAACCGACTAGGCCTCTTGTAACGAAGAGGTTAAATTTAAAAAGACGGATTTCCAACCCAATAGGGCTCACTCGCGTGAAATCGGCACCCTCGTAATCTTTGGCTGGACTTTAACCTTCGAATTTTTTTAAGGCGTTTATATTTGTGGGTAGGGTACATATATATTCCGGCTTGTGTGCTTGATCAGAGACCCGCTTATAAGCCTTCGTCAAGTAAGACAGAAAAAGAAAAAAAATTTACTCTCACAGAGAAAGGAAAGTACACCCAGGGCGAAGGCGGGAATCGAACCCGCACCCGTTACAGCGCACAGATGCTAGCTTAATGTTCCAAACCATTCGGCCATCCGGGCCCCTTATATTTATTAAAGAATAGTTAAAAACGAACATATAGTTCTATATTAAACATCAATGGCATCCTGCCGATGGCAGGCCCCGATTTAAAAGGGGGCACCCCATCATTGTTCGAGGCCGCCCTATTATGCAAATGATTCATGGCGGAAAGATTGCGGTCGGACGCCAGGCTGAATGCACTTTTGACGCCCCCCGTTAATTGGATCCGAAATGCGTTCATAGGAGAATTATTCATAAATTAATTTCTTTTCTTCTCCTCTGATGAGCGGGCCCAATCTTGTGGCCATCTCGTCAGGTATGGGAGTAATTATTATCAGAGACTATTGATAAGAATGGACTGGAAACCCCATTGGACTTGCATCGCTCGTGTGTTTTTGTTTCTCAAGTCACGTGGGTTAGAAAATTTTTGTAATTATATGATTCGAAGCACCTGCTTTACCTTTTTAAATATCCTAAAGTCAGGGTGACGATGCGTACTGCATTACGCAGTACAATATAGTGTGTTATTTAACGATCCAGCTATAATGCAAATAGTTCAAGTTTCATTTTTTTTCTAGTTTTTTCAAACAAAAACAACGTGAATCATACGTTGTTTATGAAAATTTAATGATAACTTCATAGTTAAAAAGTTTAAAAACTGAAACATATCTGGCCAGGCTACCTGAAGTGAAAGTAACAATAAAAAAAGGACTCAAACCTTGCAAAACCGCTACTCTTTTGGCACTACGCAGGTAGCACATGTAGCTTAAAGTATGCTACGGTCGCGAGTAACATAGCCTCTCAATCTCATGCTTCGGCATGGGGGCCAATGATGTACAAGCAAGTGCCTTTGGAATAAAAAAAAAGAACGGCACTGAACATAAAACCATTAAAAAATAGCTTTCAATAACAATTTTCTACGGGCTTCCGTTGGGGAGGTGGTGAAGGCCAGCTATTCTCATCAAGCAGGTTCTCGGTTCTAAACACAACCACATTACAAACATATTCGTACTGGTTAAGAAAAATTCCTAAAGCATCACGGGGTCCCCGAGTACATTGGAAGGAACGAGCTCGCGGTTAGGTCAGTTTTGAATTATCGTAGCACTAGAGCAACACGAGGGCTATTGGTGACACAAACGAGCTCGGTAAATCTGTGTAGTCCAAATTCGCGAAGGCGTTAGTCACTCGAAGTTCCGTTAAGTGCCGGCTCAGGTATTGACTTCGTTATTTAACTACAATTTAAAATATTGAAACGTATTTGGATGTGTTAAAGCTTTTTATTATGGCAACTAGAAATATACAATCGGTTAAGTTCAGTTGAATTGACGTCACACTAGACATCCACGAAGGCTATCGGCGGCGGGCTTCATAAGTTAGAACCCCAGTCAAGTGACGAGCCGACACCTGAGTAGGCACTCAACGCACCTTTTAAGGGTGACAACGTTCGCGACGTTGAGATTTCATAGCAAATGTAACGTGCACTTCCTTTACCCGGGGTATTATTCGTCGGACCTTTTGGCTGATGCACAAACCGTTTATTTATAAGTCGGAAAACCTGTGACCTTTCGCATGCAGGGAAAACTATCTACCGACTGAGCTTTGCCCAAATAGACAGCCGAAAAATTAAAACCAAAATCAAACCAATTTTCCATGTATTTTTTTTTTGCCACTTACGCAAACGGCAAAGATAAAATGCCAAACGTAGCAAACTTTCTCGCCAAATCAGCGAATCATCTTGGTCCCCAGCCTTTTTACTAAATTGAATTAGCAGTCAATTTCATTTATGGTAGCTGGCATTTTGTGCGGGAGTAATTATTGGCTGCTCCCTTCATGGTAGTACTTGCATGCAAACATGTCAAGATGGACAGCTTTTGTTGAAAATGCTTGTCTTTTGGTTAGTGTTAATGAATAAAGTATTGTGTCAATTTAAGAAGATAATGGAAACTGGATTTTTAGCCTACTTTTCTTTTTTAATTCGAAAGAATTAAAAAAATGAAAAGTAGGTATTGACATGCGGTCGATGTCCGTCTGTCCGTCTGTCCGTCTGTCCGTCTGTCTGTCCGTCCGTACCCCCCTTCCAAAATCGGTTCTAATCATCGGATCTTAAAAATTCTTTTTTTGTTAGAAAGCTATAACCTCAGATACCCAACTTTCATACTTTTTGTCCGTCTGTCTGTACGTCCGGACGGACATAAATCTACTATCTGTCGGCGAATTTCCCATTGAATTAGCATTGAAATTCAATTTTGAGTCATTTAAATCACTGTAGGTATTGAAATGCGGTTGATGTCCATCTGCCTGTCTGTCCATCTGTCTGTCTGTTCGTATGTCTGTCTGTTCGTATGTCTGTCCGTCTGTCTGTCCGCCTGTCTGTCCGTTTGTCTGTGTGTCTGTACCCCCCTTCCAAAATCGGTTCTAATCATCGGATCTTAAAATTCTTTTTTTGTTAAAAAGCTATGCTTCAATACCAATTTCTACTGTTTGTCCGTCTACGTAGTGGAACGGCCAGCTATTCTCATCATGTCAGCGTTTCCCCTTGTTCTAAAATTCAACATCATTACAAACAGTATTGTAATGGTTGATTCCTAAATGCATCACGTGGTCCCGTACTTGAGGGCCGATGCTCGCGGTTGGTCCAGTTTGTGTTATCGTAGCCCCTTCCAAAATCGGTCTATCTGGGACAAAAAGTCTTTTGTAAACTGTGTAGTCCAAATTCAACGTTTTTGTCACTCAAGTCGTAAGTCCGGCGCATAATTACTTCTGTTATTTACACATTGAAAACATTGAAACTTATTTGGATGTTTAAAGCTGTAATGGCATGAATTACAATCGGTTGAGTTCATTGTTGACTGTCCATTTAGACTCTACGCGCTGTCGGCGGCGGGCTGTCATAGTTAGAACCCCAGTTCAAGGACGGCGAACTATAGGACTCAAACAACTTTTTGTTGACAACGTTCGACGCAGTTAAATTTCATACATGTACGTGCCTTCTTTACCCGGGGTATTATTCGTCGGACCTTTCGCTGATCACAAAGTTTATTTATAAGTCATTAAATCCTGTGACCATTCGCATGCATGGAAAACTATCTAACGACTAGCTTTGCACAAATAAACAGTCGAAAAATGAGTCAATACAAAATCAAACAATTTTCATGTGATTTTTTATTTGCTACTACGAAACGGCAAAGATAATTGCCAAACGTAGCAAACTTTCTCGCCTAATCAGCGGAATCATCTTGTTTCTCATTTTTTTACTAAATTGAATGAGCAGTCAATTTCATTTATGTATTTGGCATTTTGTGATTGGCTGAGTAATTATTGGCTGCTGCTTCATTTTTGCAATGTAAACATGTAAGACGAACGGCTTTTGTGAAATGCTTGTACTTTGGATAGTTTATGATTAAAGATTCGTAGTCAATTTAAGAAGAAATGGCTAACTGATGATTTTTAGTTATATATAAGAAGGTCTGAAATTGTTATTAGTTTCCCGATTTCATAAGTTTGGTTAAGAGAACACCAACTAAAAAAGATTCAGTCATGAAAAGTTTAGAAAATAAGAGTTTAAATTATTTCTTTCTCTAATATTTCTCTCAAAGGTTATAGCTGGGACCACGGCCTACTCAACTACTAAGGCCGAAGAAGCTTTCCCAAACAAGCACGGGGACGGAAATTTTGACGTCATAGTTCCGAGTGACGTTGTTCCGAAGATGAAGACAACCTATCTTGAAACCTGTTCGGAACCACTCGTTCACGGCTAACCACATTTTTAGGGTTCCGAATGCGTCCGAACCAGCCGTGTCTCGCTCAATGTTAAGAAAACGCGGCCGTTGCCAACACCTGGAGCCAAAACTGTTTGGCTTCTTCTCTATATTGGCGCTTTTACTTGGCTCCAATTCTTCCACCGATTTCATCGACATATAAATTTTACTGGATAGACCAAAAAACTTAAGAAAATGGGGCTACTGCCAGATATTAACGATTGATTTGGTTTCTATTTTTTTCTTTTATTTGGAAGAACAAATGTAAACAATATGAAATTTAAGTACTATTTTTAGGAGTAAAAAGGTATTTGATTTGATATATACAATTTTGTATTCTCCTTCGAAAATGCACTTATATTATTAGTATTTATTCATGTTATTATTCACGGTGTGCAGAGAAGGAGAAACATTTGGTTTTAAAGGAAAAATAAAGTGAATCCTTTTAAATAAAATTTTATTTACAATATTGTAAAAAAGAAAATCATTCTTCATAAATAATAACGATAATTTCTTAGTTAACGTTTCATTTGTCCGTGAAGTCCGTCGACACAGAACACAAGAATTGACCATTTTCAACAATTGTACTATGTTCTCTTCTGTTACTATGATAAAACACAAATTAGAATTACTGTAGAACTTAAAAAATAATCCAATTAATTAAAATAATAACTTTCCAGTTGTCTATAAGAGATTTAAACATAAGAAAATTTGAACATTGTGTATCATCATTTGTTCTATGAAGAGAAATAAAAGATTTTTACGAATAAAAAACTTTTGAAATTTGATCATTTCAAAGAATTTTTTTCTGATTGAATGAAACTTTTAAAAAAGAACACAATTATTCGAAAAGTTCATAATTAATTATTTAATCGTAAATGATATAGCAATAAAACATGTTTAACTTCCCTTCCCGTACATGATGAATGCTATTCCCAAGTCTTTCGTTTAGTGGAAGTGTAAAATTAAAATTCCCGATTTCATTTTTATTAGCAAACGATACTAAATGTCGAAACGAAAATTAATATATTCGACGATTGATTTATGCGCATGCTCACTAACCCTCATCATCAGTCTTGATTGCAGAAGTAGATGTGTGTTGACACTAGATCGCTACTTCCAGTTATATTTAGTTCGAAAATTAAATTTAAATTTAAAAAAAAATTGACTTTGGCGGTCAAGTTTATAAAAACCGCCAAATGACGTCAGTTTTCTTTACTGCGCAAGTGCTGGAGCCAAAAATTTGGCCGCGTTTTTTTAGATCCCTTGCCATTGGAGTGAGACACGGCTGGTCCGAACTAGTTTCTCGATCTTCGGCATTGGGAGCAGTGACGTCAAAATTTCCGTCTACGCTCATGTTTAGGAGAGCTTCTCTGGCCTTGTTAGGCCGTGCTGAGACACATTTTTCGGCGTGAAGATCTAGACCCTGCTAAAAAAATTGACATTTTGAAGGATTGAAGGTACAAGTAGAAGAGGGAGACCAGTTACAAGGTGGTTGGACAGTTTGGAGAAAGACTTGAAGGAGTTGGGGGTGAAAAGATGGAGAAGTCTAGCTGAAAATCGTCTTGCGTGGAAAAAGCAAATTGAGAAAGCCTTGGCCGTCACTAGGCTGTAGCGTTCTATTAAAGAAGATTTCTCTTATTTCTTGAAAAAGCTTATCCTCTGTTTTCTTCTTGTGCATCAGTTTTAAGGTGATACTGGGAATAGGAAATTATTATTCTTTTTCTAAGGAAGTCTGAGATGATTATCACAGTTTCTCGACTGCATATAATGATTTAAAAGAACGGAAATAAAAAATTCAGTTAACAAAATTAAAAAATTAACTTTTTAATACTTTTTCATGGTGATGTGATGGCTTGTTAAACATTTAAAAATTGTTAATTCTAGTACACAGACTTACTCATATGGTTTTTACAATGTACTATATAATGCTTTCTCCATTTTTTTATAATTTTTTTTATTTCTTAACAGATATTAGACTTATTTCTAATAGAACAATTTCTGGATAATATAGGAGTTACTAAATTTAAGAAACACTATTACACTAAGAAGCAAAAGTTTAGACAATGACTTCATTTAGCCGTAAAATTCAGAATTGTGAATGAGTATAATTACAAAAAAAACAATAAACATATTAAAAATATATTTTGAAATGCTATAATTGAAACATAATTGTTTGATTTGCTATAGCAATAATTTTTTTCATAAAATTAAAATTTGTAGATGCAAAAGTTTAGACACAAATACGAGTTTATGCAAATTTTAAAGTAGATAATGGCCTAATTTCGCAATTTGATTGATGAATTGTATTTTTTTCATATGATAAATTAAAAAACACGATATCCGGTGAACTAAACAGATTTAATAACAATATTGGTTCAATGTTACACCAAACAGGCAATATAGCCACTTTAAATCTTTATTCAAATCATATTTGCTTCAAATGTACAATTTAACATCTCTAAATATGAATCGAATGCCTCCCAGTCCATCACCTTAAAGGTTTGGCACGGATTAGTGGATTTAGAGATATGCATTGACCGATTTTCTTGATGAAAAGTGCAGTCTTTCCCATATAAAATCACAAAATAGTGACATGTTATTTTTTTTGCACTTTGACTGCCACTTCATTCTAAAATTTACAGCTAAATGTTACAGCTTTGTCTAAACTCTTGCATCGCAGTGTAAGTGATCCCAAAACCACATCTATATGCATAAAAAACGAAGTCCTGACCGACTCACTTATCACCGTCCAGCCAAAACTATTAGATATACGGAGACCAAATTTCAAGAGCTTATTCCTTGTGTACTGAAGACTTCATTTAAGAAGCGATTTTTCGAAATTCGCAATCAATCATGTCTAGGACGGCAAACGTGAACCTGTTTCTCCATAGAAATAGTATTATGCATTATTATCTATTAAATTTTTACTGCTTAATCAGGTTTACTCTACTCGATTTAATTTTATTTACGAATGTAAATAAATGAAGGGATATTAATGCAGTAACGAAAAGTTTCTACTTAATAAAAAGAATTCAACCACAATAGGAGGCAGAGTATTGGGAGACGTTTGCTGCAAATGTCCCATGACTGAAAGGGAGATAACTTTTCTAGCTCTGCACATTATGCATTTGCACAGTAGTCTACACTCTTAAAACAAATGAGCGGTTTTAACTCAGTCTGAGTTAATTTCCACTCCTTTCCGTGCCGAAAATGCACTTCCCCTATGGGAGTGGATTTCACTTTTTTTGCGGATTGAGTAAAAGAACTAAAAGAAAACAGTCTACGTCCTACACTCTTAAAACGAGCGGCTTTAACTCAGTCTGAGTTAATTTTCACTCCTTTCCGGTGCCGAAAATGCACTTCCCCTATAGGTAGTGGATTTCACTCTTTTGTTTTAAGAGTGTATACGGGGAAGCCCTCAAACTCCTAGTAGAGACCAAATCCAATCGAACATTAAATTCTTCTTTAAAAAAAATAATGCTGATATCAGTATGCGATACTTATAATATCTTGATGGTTTGCTGACCAGTGGGGAGGGGCATCGATTGGTATTAAATAAAATTTAACTAAATATACAAATCCCCGTTTTTAAGAGTATTCCCGTGCAACGCAGGTTTATTAAGTTAGTTTATAAATAATAACTAAGTATTGTTCAACCATAGATATCATAGTTAAAGTATTAGATTGGCAGATCACGTGACCTATAATGCTAACGACGGGACGCGCATGGATGCCAAAATAAGAGGGCAAAATGGCCAGTGTTGCTGCCACTTTAAGGAGAAAAATACACGAAAAAATACCATTTAGTTCTAAAATACAAAAATACTAGAAAGGATTTAAAGTCATTAAAAAGATTTCAAAATGCAGCTAGTATTTTTACGATATTTTTTTGTAATTTTAGAATTAAATGGTATTTTTTTGTAGTATTTTTCTCATTAAAGTGGCGGCAACACTGGCCATTTTGCCCTCTTATTTTGTCATCCATGCGTGTCCCGTCGTTAGCATTGGAGGTCATGTGATCTGCCAATCTAATACTTTAACTATGATATCTATGAGTTCAACAAAACTAACAGTAAAAAACAAAAGAAACTCCTACAAAATAAACAAGATCTAGCATGCCAACTACATTAATCCTTACAAAAACCTTTTTCTTATTGTCATAGCGAACTAATGCCCCAGCTGCGATCCTGTCTTCTTCGATACCAAAATCGACACCAAACGAAATCGTGGCACGAAACAAAAACTCGTCGAAGTTCCCGCCATTGATTCGTGTTCGAATCTTATCTCCGGAAAAAGTAAATATCGGATTCCAAAATGGAGTTTCTACACATTCAGCAGTAGCCATTGATTTATCGGGTCCAACAATGCACCTGAGCGCTGTTTTGTTATCGCCGGTTGCGGACTTAGTCGCCTGATTTGGCTGCAGATTAATCGCGGGTTTGTTTTTCAGCGATCTTTTTATTGTTATCTGGTCTGTAGATGAGTGAAGATGTTGAAGAAATATTGAGTCTGTGTATTTAACCATGTTTTTGAAGAGAGATGGTCAGTCGCATTGACCTGATGCAATGTTTTTTAAATTGCAATATCTGTCAAGCATTGCTTTATATTTGGCAAGGTATTCAAATAAAAGTAATAAAATTTTAAATATCCACTAGTTATCTAAATATTATTTGACACTATTTTGACTCTATAGTCCACGATTTTTCATTTTTACTCCTTAAAAATAAATTTCGATCTTTGATGGCCATTCTTAGCAGAAAAATATTTTCAAAAATCTATTTGCACTGGAACCTAATTAAATCTTTCTTTTCTTTAAGTATTGATATTTTTATTCCGAAACTAGCAAATAAATATCCGTTCTTCGCACGGACTAAAAGAATATCAAATCGATCCAAGTAAATGTGTCATTTGATTTGATATAGGATAATAAACTTTGCCTTTGTTCCCGTTCATTATAAAGAATAAAATCCCGTTACTTATATTGCTTTAAAATTCCGAAATAAAAATACATCACTATAAAATGCACATCCTCATATCACAAAAAACTTCCTCAATATGAACTTACTGTCATCGCGATTTTCCTGATAAATTCAAAATTAACCATATTTGTATAACAATGTTATTTCAAGTCAAAACCTCCCCATTCTGTTTTTTTTTAAATAAATTAGCTCATTGGCACGTTCAATTATTTTGCAAATCATTAATTTAGTTTCTGAAGGTAATGGCAAGAAAATAAAAGCAATTTCAATTTTAATTAGTGTTTGTGTTCATTTTAATTTCTTCACTCGAATGGCAACACGAAAGGGAAAAAATTATCGGATTTGAACAATAGTGGTGTATTTTTTTCAGAAAATTCGAATTTTCTCTAAAAATGGAACAAATATGAAAAAACAAAGCCTCAGGTGCACACGTTGGTACTAAAGGGAATCTGTCTTAAAAATTTCAAATTTCTTAGGGCAGTATAAGTAGGTCTTTTACGATCCACAGACAAACAGACTCTTTCTTTTATTATTATAGATAACAATATAACTCTCATTAGATGACAAATTGCTGAAGTTGCCGAACATCAACAATATTTTAAAGTCATTAAAGTGGACTAAAGTGTACGTTGCCAAATGCCAACACTATGTACTATAGTATTAGAAATTTAAAAATTAATAATTAAATAACAAAGTGACATTTTCCCTTCAAATTCGCTCTGTTTTGTTATTATTTCTATTTTCATAGATGATGAAAAACTACATAAATACATAAATCAAGGAAATAGACTGACAATCTCTCCTATTGAAATAACCCTTTATTGTCATTGGCCCTCTCGTTCATTTATAATTATTTTCTAAATTATTTTATCAAAATAGTTTTTATGTTTTGGAGCAAAAGAAACTTCAAAGACGTTTTAGTACTTCCTTATTAATTTCTCATGTGTGGTGGGGATTCACCAATGACCGACTTATTAGAAAAATGACCGACTTAATCATTTCAAGGAATCAAACATTTTTTTAAAGGAATCAATAGGAAGACAACAAGTACTACTTCAAAGTGAGCAAACAACACAAAATTTCCATTTAGGATTTTCTACCGCATCGCAATACTTCCATTACCTTATATTTCATAATGGGTAATTGAAAATAAAAGTATACACTATTGTATACTTTTTTCTAACGCACTCTTCTAAAAGTATACACTATTGTATACTTTTTTCTAACGCACTCTTCTAAAAATATACACTATTGTATACTTTTTTCTAACGCACTCTTCTAAAAGTATACACTATTATATACTTTTTTCTAACGCACTCTTCTAAAAGTATACACTATTGTATACATTTTCTAACGCACTCTTCTAAAAGTATAAACTATTGTATACTTTTTTCTAACGCACTCTTCTAAAAGTATACACTATTGTATACTTTTTTCTAACACATCTCATCAAAGTACACTATTGTATACTTTGTATTGTATACTAGAAATTCTTTATTTAAATTTATTTTGTCAATAGACGATATTGATGTATTTATTGACGATATTGATGTAAGCGAACTGTTTTTTTATATATATTTCCCGCTGACCAGAATTTTGGGCATTTTGTTTTGATTATTTAGCATTAGCATTGCCACATTTTTCTATTGTGTATATTTATGTATTTAAATTTATTATTTTTTTTGGTTTTTCTTATTTAAACTTATAATGTCTTATTATTGTGTCTTATCAATTATAATTATGTTTATTTAGTCACATATACGGGGATTTTTAAAACCCCCTTACGACGAACAAAAATTATTCTGTAATTTTTGTTTTTGTGTAAATAAAGTGTTTGTTTATGGTGCTTTAAAAAATATATAATTTATGGTCAATTCCTTTGTACTACCAATATTTAAATAAAATAACGGTATCACTGAATCACCGCTACCACAAACAAAGCTAATTATACATATTATGGTATGGATGAGTTTTTTTAGATAACTTACGATGGTTTGTTGTTGTAAGTGAAAGTTTGCAGCTGAGCCAAAGGTTTGAGTCAATCGAACTGGTTCATTGATGAAGCAATAATGTCTTTGTCTCAGAGACTTCTGTAAGTCATTTGATGTTTCATTGATTAAAGATATTTGTTTTCGAAAACAGATTTTTCGGCTTGCGAAAAAAATCTGCTTTGATGCTTAATCATATTCTGTAACTTGGGGCCCGGGTGGCCGAGTGGTTAAGATAGCTGCCTCCGCTAACAGTCTGCGCACTGTACCGGGTGCGGGTTCGATTCCCGCCTTTGCCCTGGGTGTAATTTCTCTCTCTGTGACAGTAAAAATTCTTTCTGTGTCTGTCTTACTTGACGAAGGTTTATAAGCGGGTCTCTGATCAAGCACACAAGCCGGAATATATATGTATCAACCCTACCCTACCCTGTAACTTGGAACTAGGATGGTTAGTGGTTTATTTTTGAAATTTTAATGTGAGTACATACAAACTGGGGTAGGGTAGGTACATATATATTCGGGCTTGTGTGCTTGATCAGAGACCCGCTTATAAGCCTTCGTCAAGTATAAGACAGACACAGAAAGAATTTTTACTGTCACAGAGAAAGGAAGTACACCCAGGGCGAAGGCGGGAATCGAACCCGCACCCGTTGCAGCTCGCAGACTGCTATCGTTATGGTCTGCAATCCAAACCACTCGGCCATCCGGGGCCCCATACAAACTGGATATTATCATTTGTCGTTTGAATATCTACAGAACATTTAATTTGTTAGCGGAAGTTAGGTTTATTTTTAAAACAATAATTTGTTTTCGATAAATTAAAAAAAAATGAGTTAAATTCATAAAAAATTAAATTATTACTTCCAGAATCGCGTTAAATGTCAAATGCAACGAAGTATTGTAAAATATTTTTCCCGTGTATGCAGGCTCTTTAATAAAATGTCATATTAATTAAGTTTAATATTTAACTAAACTCCTTAAGTACTTCTGAAACTGTATGATACAATGAAGTTATACATTTTATAAGTGCTTTATAATGCCAGCGGAGAAGTACCCTTATCGGTGAACTTTTAAGTAAAATTTTTTATCTTAAGGCAAGTTATACGCCTCCCCACTGTCAACAAACCATCAGATATTTTAGTTATTTTATAAAATTTTGAAAAATCGCTCATTAAATGACGCCTACAGTACAAAATGAATACGCTCCTAAAATTTGTAATCAATACCTCCTCTAGTTTTGTCTGGCGTTCGTACGTGAGTCAGTCAGTCAGGACATCTTCTTTTATACATATTGATTATTAGTTCCTACAAATTTTTCTTTATATCCAAATTCTGGTTATATGAAAAAAAATTGAGAAAAAAAGTTTGTATAAGCATATTAAAGTTACTATAACAAAAAGGTACCAAATTATAAAATAGTATACATTTAGAATTTGTTCTTTTAAACTTTTTCCGTCCCGATCCATGCATGTTAAAGCCTATAAGAAACCAAATAAAAAGCACAAGAACTTCTTTATTTTAATGACATGGCATCTAGAAAAGTTTGCAACCGTGGCCTTTTGAGAAAGTAATCCGTTAAGATCCTCCTATCCAATTCTTTCTGTAAGCAAGTCCCTTTATACTGTCCGAAACTGGGATATCCTAGACGACGAGCCACGTTGGGTAGCAATAAATGTAACTGATAGTATTAACAGTTCTATAATTCAATATATAGATGTAACTCATAATATTACCAATAGTATAATGCAATGTATGTAACGGATGTTATCACCACTAATATAATGCAATAGATGATATAATAAAATAATGCAAAAGATGTAACTAATATTATCACCAAAGATATGCGGAGGCTGGGAAGCCCAGTCGGTTAGGCATTCGCCTAGCATGCGGAAGGTCCCGGGTCCGGACATCGCCAAAATAACTGCCGACCTATAAATGGCTTGTGCAGCCAAAAATGTCCGATGAATAATACGCCGTGTGGCGGGAGTGCACGTTAAATATCCTTCAAAGTCCTAACGCTGCGTACGATGTCACCCTTAACGGTTGCGTTGGGTGCCTACTTAGGTGTCGGCTTGTCACTTCACTGTGGTTCTAAAATACGACGCCCGTTGCCAATAGCCCTCGTGTAGCTCTAGTGCGACGATAATTCAAACTAACATAACCTAACCCAAAGATATGCAATAGATTTATCTGATATTGTCAACAATAGAGTTTGGTATTTTAATTTGTGTAATTATACATTCTGCTTTAAACAAAAAACACAAGAAAAATTATTGGTTGGTGCACTGTAAAGTTACTCCTTAAAACGGGTAGTCGCCTAGCTATCTCTGGTTTTATTGAAGTTATGACCTGCATTTTTTTTCCTTTAGAAAAGAATAAATTAGAAAAGCTGCTCACTGCTGCTATTTACAAAATCTCATTTAGCTCCCCAAAATATACCACAATTTAAACCGTATTTCCAATGGAATTTACAGTATCTAATACGGATAGTTAATTTGTATACGGTTTTATTCTGGTAACTCATTTTAAAGTCGAAAACAATTTTTTGCAGTGTTGTTTGCGGATGCTTTTTTTGCAGTGCATCAGCTCCCCACACTGCGGAACTATTTTAATCAAAGCAGTATAGTGTCACAAACTATTTTGTCAAAGCGCAGAATGATATAGACATGCGCTTGCATCAGCAAAGATTAGAGTCTTAGACGCTCTTTTGAAAGGAAGTTTTCGTATGGATTAGCTGCCTCTATTGCTTACAGAGTTTTTATTTCCCCCAGTATGGGGCTTCTTTGAATTCGAGTTTTTCATGGCAAAAAAAAAGTTATCTTATAATATCCGGTGCTGAGATGCAAGAGTGCTTAATCCTAGTTTTATTTTCTAGAAACTGAGTGCAGCGATTGTTGTTATTTGTGAAATTTTTTGTTAGAAATTGATTTTTTTTTAAAGTTAACCGACTGAATGGTTGTTAGTTTAAAATGTCAACAATTGTTGTATACAATATGTATGGAAAACTAAGGGTGTATAACACTACACGACTTTAAATTACCACACAATAAATCAATGCACATTCAAAGGTTATTATGTACCCTATAAGGTAATTTTACTAACTTTAAAGCCTAAAAAGTTCTATGACAGCTACCATTATTGCATGCGCGATTTTCTCGAAGCCTTTATGACGTCCAACAAGGTTAGGGTTAGTTTGAATTATCGTCGCACTAGAGCAACACGAAGGCTATTGGCGACGGGCGTCGTATTTTAGAACCACAGTCAAGTGACGAGCCGATACCTGAGTAGGCACCCAACGCAACCGTTAAGGGCGACATCGTACGCAGCGTTAGGACTTTGAAGGATATTTAACGTGCACTCCCGCCACACGGGGTAGTATTCGTCGGACATTTTTGGCTGCACGGGCCGTTTATAGGACGGCAGTTATTTTGGCGATGCCCGGACCCGAACCTGGGACCTTCCGCATGCTAGGCGAATGCCTAACCAACTTTGCTTCCTAGCCCCAGAAGTCCAACAAGAACTGCAAACTTGTGTACCAAATCTGAAGTCTGGAGCTTTTTCTGGTTTTTCAGCAATTTCTTTAAAACCAAAAAAAAGTTATATGACAGCCAAACTTTGGACGCTAAATTATGATTCTGAATTGGGTTTAAAAAACACCTGAGCCTATTCATGGCAAAACATTAGCCTATTCATAGCTTAACATTTAAAAAAAACACATTAAAAAAATCCGTGGTAACATATTACGAAAAAGATTGATAACAAAACATCAAGAAAATTAAGATAAACTTTCTCTTGAAATACGACCAAAACTTCCAAACAACTCAATCTGTATTCATGCAGACTGAATTTCATAAATAAACGGAAATTTTACGTTCCATTACTCTTAAAAGACCCTACGTTATTTTTGCAAAACTCAAAACATCCTTAAGACATATCTTCCCAAACGGTTATCCTTTCCAATATGAATCCAAAAGAACTAAGTCTTCATATTACATTCATACAGCAATACTCGAAAAGAATGTTAGGAGCATGTATCTATTTTTACACATTCGTCCCATACATCATTTTAGAAAAGTTTTCGTGATCAGAAACTCAATGTATTCATTCTTGTACTAGGGATGTTGAGGAAATATCGGTCTTTTTTTCATGTCCCTGATTTTTTGGAAAAGCAAAAAAGGATATTACTTGGAATGTTTTTTTGGTTGGTTTGTAGACATATATTTAGGTTCGTGTGCTTGGTCAGAGACCCGCTTATAAACCTGCGTCAAGTAAGACACACACACACATAAGTGACAGATGCTGCCATCTATCGCCACCTCCACAATTTAGACATGTCCCTAAAGGGGAGGGAAATGTCTCCAGGGAACTGTACCCGTGGGAAACTGCGACATGACCGCCCACAGGACTTTCGAACCCACAGATTTAACGTGCACGTACTCCGCATATACTCTACTTGGTGGGTCTTTAGTGGTATCGGGACTCGATCGCGGGACCTTCCGATTCGGAGAACGAGGCCTTAACCACTAGGCTATCCACGGCCCAAAATGTTTGTTTGCTATTGTTTTATAAAACAAAATTTTTTTTAAACCCCATAAGGATATCTTAACCAATCTACTTTTTAAGCGGTTTAATTAATTTTTAGTAATGTAATAAAATAGTATTTGTTAGTTTTGTAATTTTATCTTGTTTTACTCCTATATGTTTCACTATCAAGTTGAGTTAAATTCCAGTTTATATCTCTAATTTAATTAACAACTAAACTGAAATTTCAATTTTTAAAAAAGTTTTATTACGTGGAGTGACATAGAAAGTCACGACTTTAACACAAATTATACAATGGAAAAAATTGGAACATCTAATGAAGAAAACACACTTTAAACAGGATGTAAGAAAACATTTTATAAATGAAATAAATATTAAACTAAAAACAGTAATGTATTATTTTATATTTCTTTAACAATGTAAATTATTAGAATTTGTGCTCGAAATTAAGAAAACCAACTTTGAAACGGGACCTAAGAGGAAATTTATAAATGATGAAATAGATAATAGTGAACAATAATGTATTATTTTATATTTCTATGACAGAACTTGTAAAAAATCAAAACAAAACCTAAAAACAACTATTTTTTAAAAAAAAACCAAAATATTACTACATGGAACAGTATGAACACCTCCCCCGCTACAAATATTATACATGATCTCGTTCCGATGCACTCCTTCCATTGGAATCTTTCCTTAAGCAAACCCATGTATCTAAAACATCCTTCTGAAATACAAAGAAAGAGAGAAGCATAAATCTTAGGATAGAAAAAACTCCGAGCGTAAATATGTGATTTTTTCCCACTGTGTATGTGGATATGCTTACAAGGGGCTAAGGTTTCTAGAGTAAAAGGTTTATGGATTAGTTTTAAGTTTCGGGTGTACTGTTGGAAGCAGTAAATGTTGTATTATCCCAAGATGTATTTTGGGTAAACTCGGATGGATACGCAAAACTGCTTTGCGGATTTTTGCAAGATTTTAATAAGTTTGGTCGGTTTGGGGTGTTGTTGTTGTTGAACTGGTGTTACCTTGTCTGGGAGGCATATGAATATACAAGCAAGGCATGCATTTACACAAAACACTATAGGTTATGTTAGTTTGAATTATCGTCGCACTAGAGCTACACGAGGGCTATTGGCGACGGGCGTCGTATTTTACAAAACACCATAGAGAATACATGTGAAGAGTACATGGGGAAAAAACCCTTAATCGACTAGGAATCTGTGTGCATCAGGTGTGTTTGGCGAGCGACGGTAGCGAGTCATCGCCTAAACTGGTGAGAAGAAACCAGTTTTGCCTTGGTTCTTATCACGCGGCGCACTAGTCTGAAGCTTGAACCACGGAAGAAGAACCAAAGGAAAGAACCCGTTTCTGATCGCCACAACTCGCCAAGCAGACCTCAATACGCACAGATTCCCAGTCAATGAAGGGTTTTTCTCCCTGCACCCGTCATTTATCAACACAGACCCAATACCGACCCAATGACCCAATACTGGACACCATATTAGACAATCCCAATACTGGAACACTATAGAAGACTATATACTATACAAGAAGGAGTGCTGTTTTTCTTTTGAGTTTGAGATGCATTTCAGGTGAAAGTCTTACTTCTGTCCCCGGATATACATGCATGCCTAATACGAGATTCGAACCCGGACCCACTCCCTTGGTAAGCGAGGTTCATAACCACCATATTAGCTGAGCGGCTTGGGTTTTATTGATGAAAATGAATAGCAATTCCCCCATCTTTATTTTGGGTATAGGTTGACAATGCAAGTTGTGGTCCCCTATCTCACCAGTGAAACGGCCCGTCCGTGGCCGAGTGGTTAGGGCATCAGCCTAGAGATTCAACCTTCTCAGGAGGGCGGGGGTTCGAATCCCACCTACTGCCAGTCATCCTATAAATCGGATCCGTGCTGGAAATAGTAGAAAAATCCTCATCACGGATGGGCCCGAGTGCACAGGGACAGACGTGCTCAAAATCTGTGGAGTCCAAAGTCCCGACGGCGTTAGCGTACGATGTCGTTCGAAGTTCCGTTGGGTGCCCGCTCAGGTGTCGAACTCGTCACTTGACCAGGGTTCTAAATAAATTACGAGGCGTTATTGGCTGTGTTAAAGCTCCTGAAGGAGGCTAGAAATAGGCAGCCGGAAAACGATTACCTTACCAGTGAAACTCGCATGGGGATTGTCTAATATGGTGTACGAGGAATTTCTGTTACTAACTGGGCTTGACGGGACTGGTAAGTGAAATCATTTTGGGGTTTTCGTTGTTTTCAACTGTGTAAACGTTCATCATGGCCATAAAATACATTGTAAGGGGTCATCCATAAATTACGTAACATGTTTAGGGGGGGGAGGGGGTTGACCGAATTTCATCAAATCTATGTGGGGGGGGCGCGTCAAAAATCACGTCATTTTTTTTCCTGTGAAAAATCAACGTAATTTTGTGAAAAATCAACGTAATTTTGTGAAAAATCAACGTAAAATTGCGAAAAAATGCAGTTAAATTCCGGTACATTTATTTCTGGACTTTCAAAATCAAAATTTTTCAAAATCTTACATGATAATATTTACCGTGGCTTTCCTAACCCTTCTTAAAAGTGTTAGGATAAAAACGGTTCATTCTTTTATATTAATTCAGCATTCTTTTGTATATCAGTTTCTTTATTAGTTTCAGTTCAACCTAAAGGCACATGTTCTAAGTATTTTCACACTTCACAAAGAAAAATTAGACAACTTGTCAAGTATATTCAAGTTTCGTCAAGAGACCGTATTTGCATTTTTGATTTGAAATCGCAAAAAATATGTCACACTTAAATATACGTGCATCAGTTTTAGTGGAATCTACATAAATAAGTTTAGAGAGAAAAAAAAAGTTTTTTTTGACGTAACTAAACAAAACCTTGTTTTTAATTCTTTAAATATATGATGTAAAGGCAGGTGTAAACATATTGGAATGGAAGCGACTTTTCTCAAACTTTATTATTTCTACGTTTATACATGTTATGTTTTGTAAATATGATTTGTTGTATATGATTCTTAAGTACTTTCCCACCATCATCAGATTATGCAGCTGCTGTTTGGACTATCCAAGTTTGGGGTTGGACGTTAATTAGCATGTGTTTTGAAGTTTTCCGGGTATTAAACAACGCGATTTTGTATAATGTCACTTGAGATTTTGGGGAAGGAGGGCAGGAGGTTGAGCCAAATATCACGAAATATCCCCATGAGGGACGGGGGGGTAAAAAAATCGTCAAAATCGCATCACGAAATTTATGGACGTCCCCTAGATAGTAAAAATAACAGTGTGCTGCTAAATGAACTCTTACTTCGTAGTATGGATCTTGAGAATAGATACGTGTCTGCTCTTTGATAGTACCCTCTTCAATTACGCTTTCATCGTAATGAGGGTGGCATAGGTTCTGATAGTCCGTTACGCATTACGGCATATTCTGCCCTGTGATAAAAAAAATTAGATGCAAAACGAGATATATACAGTCCCTGGACAAATTATTAGACGCACTGTATTTTTTTTAGTAATGATGAAAATATACTGTTGCTGTTCGTAAAAGAATTAGCTTAATTAATTTTAGTGATTATTTTTGTTTATTAATAATATTGTTTGTTATTCGTCTGAAAACATTTGAGAAACACTTTAACTTCTTCCTTAGCAACGGAGCATAGCAACGAGGTGAAATATTTTGTTTTTCGAAAATAATAAGTTGGAATTTTTGTATTAGAGTGTTTTCTGATTTGTTATTGTGCAGTCGTAAGAAATAAACGCTTGTTGTTTTTGTTTATGAACTAAATTATCTTCATCTGGAGAACCGGTGGTTCATTTGAAGGTTGGCGTCCGTTGATTAATACCGTAAATAACATTTTTTGCGTCCCCGACAGGATGAAGTAACTGCAGAGTTCGAAAATGTTTCAAGCAGCCAAAGGATTCAAAAAAGAGGATTTAATCTACGTTGCTGAAGAAATTGGTGAGACATTGCCTCAAAAAGTCACAATAGCGGATTTGAAGGACATTATTTTGAAAAGTAAGCCGTATACGGATGATCCGCAGTTTGTTACGAATATTTTATTAGCGACTATCAGTGATCGTAGAAAGCAAGAAGAGGAAAATTTAAGGAAGTTCGAATATGAAGAAAAGTTAAAACAGCGAGAATTTGAAGAACGGGAAAAAATTAGACAACATGAACTGGAGTTATTACGAATTCAAGGAAGCAGAACAACAGTTGGTGAGTCCCGAATTAATGTTTCTACTGGTTCTAAAAATAAATTCGATTTACCAAAATTAGAATTTCGTCAGTTTAGTGGTGATATTAAGGAATGGCTCGCATTTTGGAGTCAATTCCAACATATTCATGATGATAATGATATCGCCCCAGAAAACAAATTCCAGTATTTGATACAAGCCACTGTTTCTGGATCTCGGGCTCGCGAAGTCGTGGACAGTTTCCCGCCAACGGGGGCAAATTACGCCAAAGTAATTGAAAGTTTGAAAGCTCGCTTTGGTAGGGAAGATTTGTTGGTTGAAGTATATGTTAGGGAGCTCTTAAAATTGGTAATATCAGTTCATAAAAATGAAAAATTATCTATGACGTCTCTGTATGACAAGGTGGAGTCTCACATGAGGGCTTTGGACGCTTTAGGTGTCACGACTGATAAGTGTGCGTCCATTTTATATCCGATGGTTGAATCGTGTTTCAATGAAGACTTCTTGAAGGCATGGAACAGGCATCCGAGTTCTTCCTCTTCAGCTGATGCTAAAGAGAGACTAAATAATCTAATGCAATTTATTAAGACAGAAGTGGTGGGAGAAGAAAGGATCCACTTAGCAATGTCAGACTTTGGATTGAATGAACCTAGAAGCATACAGCCTCTAAAAAAGAAGCAATGGAACAAGGTTCCCACCGCAGCAAACTTGTTGACAACTTCAATTAAAGATAATAAGAAATCTTGTATTTTCTGCATGGGTAAACATGCTAGTGCTGACTGTTTCTCTGCTCAAAAGATGAGTTTGGAAGAGAGGAAGAGTGTTGTACGAGAAAAGCAGTGTTGTTTTGCCTGCTTGACTCCCGGCCATACTGCCCGTAAATGCAGAGTGTTTCGCAAATGCATATTGTGTGGGAGGAAACATGTGCCCTTGATGTGCGAAGTAAACGAATCGAGGAAAAATGACGTTAAGAAGACAGAAGAATCTGAAGTTAACAATGAAGTTAATATGTCTAATGTAAGTGGAAGTCCTAAAGTGTTTCTCCAAACCCTAAAGTGCAAACTAATATCAGATAAGAAGGAAATCCTCGTACGAGTTATTCTAGACACGGGATCTTCAAAATCTTATATTGTGAAGAGTCTTGCAGAAGAGATGGGTTACAATCCGGTAAAAAAGGAGACTTTAGTGCATTCCCTCTTTGGTGGAGTAAAATCTGGAGAATCTAAACACTCATGTTACAGGATAAGGTTAAAGAGTTTTAAGAACAATTTTGCTTGCAACTTTGAAGCATTGGATCAAGTAACCATTTGCAGTGATGTGTCACCTGTATGTCCAGGGCCTTGGTTAAAAGAGCTGCAGGAAATGGATATTACTTTAAGTGATGTTGGTGCAGTATCTCATCCGGTAGACGTTTTAATTGGAGCTGACATTTTTGGGAAAATTATGACTGGTCAGCGGAAGATCCTATCAAGTGGTTTAGTGGCAATTGAAACATTGCTCGGGTGGACTCTGCTGGGCAAAGTTCCTGATAATGAAGTCACATCTACTAATGCTATGATGGTAACGTCCCTGTTAGTGAAAGACATTTCAGACATGTGGCGATTAGATTCTATCGGTATACAAGATCCATCGGAACAGAAAACTAAGGAAGAACTTCATGAAGCCACGATGGATCATTTTTTAAAGACTGTGGAGGTTAATGAAGATCATCGTTTTCATGTTTGCTTGCCCTGGATCGATACCCACTTGCCATTGCCAAGCAATTTCAACTTAGCACTCAGAGGGCTAGAAGTGACAAGCCGCAAGCTTAAAAATGAAAAGTTATACGATGCTTATGGAGAAGTATTCAATGAGTGGGAGCAGGAAAACATCATCGAAGAAGTTCCAAAAGAAGAGACGATGTTACCATGTCATTATTTGCCCCACCGACACGTAGTGAAGGAAAACAGTACCACAAAGATTAGGTACGTATTTAATGCTTCTTCTAAACAAAAAGGATCTCCAAGCCTCAATGATTGCGTCGAAAAGGGATTAAATTTGATAGAACTGATACCTTCCATAATATCTAGGTTCCGAATGTTTAAATTTGGTGTAACAGCTGACATCCGCAAAGCCTTTCTGCAAATCAGTCTCAATAAACAAGATAGAAATTTCTTACGGTTTCTGTGGTACAATGAAGATGGCGAGCTTAAGTATTATCGTCATTGCAGAGTTGTCTTTGGAGTGTCCTGTAGTCCATTCTTGCTTGCTGCAACGATCAAATATCATTTGGAAACGAAGCTAGATGAAGCTATCCATGGAAATAAAAGATACACTAAAAACATTATACGACAACTGTTAAACAGCTTTTATGTGGACAATTGTCTAATTAGTGTCATGTCTGAAACAGAGTTGAAACGGTTTATCGAAGTTGCCAGAGAAATTATGGCTGAAAGGAAGTTTGATTTAAGAGGGTGGGAGTTCAGTAGCCCGTCTGAGTCTATAGAAAGTCCTACTAATATTTTGGGGATGATGTGGGACAGACTGAATGATACCCTTTCTATAAGTCTTCCTAATGTGACAGAAGCCAAGAATGAAGTAATCACAAAAAGAAATATTTTGGCTGCTTCACACAAAGTTTTTGACCCTATAGGAATTACCGGCCCAGTGATGTTACGTCCAAAACTCTGGTTACAAGATTTGTGGAAATCTAAAATCGGCTGGGACGAAGAAGTTGACAGTAAAATTCGCCAAGATTTTCTAAAGTGGCTAAATGAGCTCGAGCATATAAAAAATTTGAAAGTGCCAAGATGGCTGCACTGTGAAGTAGGACCCGAAAACATTTCCTTGCATTTTTTCTGTGATGCGAGCAAACTTGCCTATTCAGCGGTTGCCTTTCTGCGAGTTGATGATGGAGCTACTGTTCATGTGCAGCTTATTCAAAGTAAAACAAGAATTGCTCCTTGCGGAAAGAAGGAAACAACAATTGCTAGGCTGGAACTACTTGGTGCCACCATTTCTGCTCGTCTTTCTACTGAAGTCCTAAAGGAGTTTAAAACAGAAAATGTTTATTTTTGGACAGACTCAACTACAGTTCTAGCTTGGCTGAAACGAGAAGATGTGTGGGGTGCATTTGTACAGAACCGTGTTCAAGAAATCAGGCAACTGACACCAGTTGAAGCCTGGAGACACGTACCTGGGTCTTCAAATCCTGCAGACCTTCCAAGTAGAGGATGTTCATCCCAACACCTTTGCTACCTAAAATGGTGGGATGGTCCTAGCTGGTTGTACCTATCTCCTCATGAATGGCCAGCTATCGACACAGAAAGAGATGTAAATGAAGAAGAAGTAATTAAAGAGAAAAGAAAAACAGTTGTCTCTTCCATGATTAACGTTGACGTTGAATTTATCTGTTCTGATCGTTTTTCTTCTTACAGTAAAAATATCAGAGTAGTAGCATGGAGTTTACGTTTTATCCACAACATTTCACACGAAAATAAACTGAAAGGTAATTTGAGCTTTGAAGAATTCCAAAAAGCAGAATCTTTGTTTTTTAAGTCCATACAGTCAAAGACTTTTCAAGATGATAAGTTCCTTTCGAAAATGCAAGCATTTAGAGATGAAAATGGCCTTTTGAGAATCAAAACAAAACTTATCGAGAGTGAAGAACACCTAGAATTTAAATTACCAGTTCTTTTACCTGCGTGTACTATCGTTGAGAAATTAATTCGCGAAGAACATGAAAAAGCTATGCATGCCGGTTTTTCAATCGTACTTGCCAAACTTAGAGAAAGGTTTTGGGTACTTAGAGGGAAAAAGTTGGTAAAGAAAGTTTTGTCGAAATGTGTGGCATGCCAACGTTACAAATCCCGACCAGTTGAAGTACCATTTGCTCCACTGCCTAGAGAGAGAATTACACAGACTAAAGTCTTTGAAGTGTCTGGTGTAAACTATGCCGGTCCTCTTAACTTGAAGATAAAGGGAAAAGCTTGGATAGTTTTGTTCACGTGCGCAGTGTACCGAGCCGTCCACTTTGAACTGGTCGAGTCGCTCAGTACAGATGCTTACATTCAAGCTTTGAGAAGATTCATTGCCAGAAGAGGCAGAGTTTCCGTCCTATATTCAGATAACGGCACGAGCTTTGTAGGCGCTAACAATGCCTTGAAAGGGTTAAATTGGGAAGAAATAGCTGTGTTCTCAACCGCTCGGAAAATCACTTGGAAATTTATTCCACCCACAGCAGCCTGGTGGGGTGGTTGGTGGGAGCGTATGGTTAGAATGCTGAAAGAACTCCTGCGCCGGGTGTTAGGGAAATCCACTGTCAACTATGAAGAGCTGAATACGATACTGTGTGACTGCGAGGCAGTGATAAACGCTAGGCCTCTTACTTACCTGCAAAATGATCCAAATGACTTGGTACCATTGACTCCTGACATGTTCATTTACAGTGGGTGTAACAGCGAAACTCCAGATCTTGACAGTGTAGACCGATCTTCCTTGATAAAACGCATAAAGTACTTACAAAAATTACGGGAAAATCTCAGGCAACGATTTAGAAATGAGTACCTTGCTCTATTAGTTCACAAAGGAATCAAGAGAAGTGATGTTTTAAATGTGGGTGACGTTGTTTTAATTGGTCAAGATAATAGACGGCGCATCGATTGGCCACTTGGAATTATTTTAGAAGTCTTTCCGGGTAGAGATGGGGTTCCAAGAGTAGCAAGATTGAAGACCTCCAGGGGCGAGAGAATCCGCCCTTTTCAGCGGCTGTACCCTTTGGAAATATCTGGAACTGATGTAGATGTGCTACAGGCTGCGAAATCATCGTTGGAGAGAAATCTGGTGATTAAGAGTAGTGTAGAGAAGAGACCTGAAGATTCCTCGTCGAACTTGTGAACTTGTTTTTTAAAAACTGTTTTAGACTTTAATTTGTGATTTTTTTCCAAATGTTCACTTTCTGTTGCAAAGTTCATTAGCACTTTGCAAGGTGGGAGTATGTTGCTGTTCGTAAAAGAATTAGCTTAATTAATTTTAGTGATTATTTTTGTTTATTAATAATATTGTTTGTTATTCGTCTGAAAACATTTGAGAAACACTTTAACTTCTTCCTTAGCAACGGAGCATAGCAACGAGGTGAAATATTTTGTTTTTCGAAAATAATAAGTTGGAATTTTTGTATTAGAGTGTTTTCTGATTTGTTATTGTGCAGTCGTAAGAAATAAACGCTTGTTGTTTTTGTTTATGAACTAAATTATCTTCATCTGGAGAACCGGTGGTTCATTTGAAGGTTGGCGTCCGTTGATTAATACCGTAAATAACACATACCAAAGAATGTCATATCATTAAAAAAGATGTCGATATATGTATTAAGTATAGCAGATAGTATTTTCTATTCAATAGCTTAAGTTTAGGCACACAAATGTCCTTCTAAAGGTATTTTGTTCATCATTGATTGATACATGATATCTTGCAGTGAGTCTAATAATTTGTCCAGGGACTGTAACTAATTTTTTCCATTATTGTTTACTTGAATCAAAAATTAAAACTTAATGCAACTAACCGCAAATAGAAATAATGACTAATATACTCTAAAACTTAACTAAATAATTAATTGAAACCATATCTCAATCTTCATGGCACTTATTCATACAAGAACTGATAAAATAATGAAAGAATTATTATACATTCAGAAAGAAAACCTCCACCATGTTTTTCATATCTTGTGACACAAAAAGTGTATAAATTCACAGCCTGAATAAAATTCAAGACCTGCTTGAATATTTTGTCAAGTATATTCAAGTTTCGTCAAGAGACCGTATTTGCATTTTTGATTTGAAATCGCAAAAAAATATGTCACACTTAAATATACGTGCATCAGTTTTAGTGGAATCTACATAAATAAGTTTAGAGAGAAAAAAGATAAAAGTTTTTTTTTGACGTAACTAAACAAAACCTTGTTTTTAATTCTTTAAATATATGATGTAAAGGCAGGTGTGTGTGTGTGTGTGTGTGTGTGTGTGTGTGTGTGTGTGTGTGTGTGTGTGTGTGTGTGTGTGTAAACATAGTGGAATGGAAGCGACTTTTCTGAAACTTTATTATTTCTAAGTTTATACATGTTATGTTTTGTAAATATGATTTGTCCCCGATTCTACCCCCAACTTAAAATTAAATGTCTCAATAACAAATATCGATAGGAATAAAAGAAACTGCATAATTTTATGGAAGGCTCTGTTTTTACTTTAAATTACCTAATATAAAATATAAGGTATTAGATTTTAAGTATTGCAATGGGAATCGACAATCCAAATTGGAGAATTTGTGTTTTCTACTTGTGGTTTGCGCTGCAAAATCTTTATAATTGCTATTGCCAAAGTTCAGCAAAAAAAAATACCTAATAAAATCTTTTTTGCAGCGATATTTTTTACGAAACGGAAATACTGCGAATTTAACCATTTCGAAGCACTTTCTATCCGCACTGTGCTATCCAGAGTATCCAAACCCCGGCCTACTCAACTTTAACAGCAGATATGCTCTCCATGACTTTGCGTGTTCCGTCCGGTTCGGAGAGTCGGCTGTTCAAAAGGCTAAGAACGAAACCCGTTTGTAAAATGAAAAGTATGGTCGGCCATGCGTGAACAGATTTCGTTCTTCTTCTTTAGAACAGCCGACATCCTGAACTGGACGGAACCCGTGACGTCCAAAGAGCTTCTTTGGCATTATAAATTGAAGAGTACAGGGGAAAAAACCGCTTAATTTCGTAGAAAACTTTCCTCGTCTGGCACCTTTGGCGATGATAGCGAGTAATCGCCTAAACTGATGTAAGGAAACCAGTTTCTCACTTTCTTGTGCATCTTCTCTCACTGCAACCCTGAAATTCAGTTCCGCGTTTTATTCAAAAGACTGTGTTCATCATCATGTTAAGCTTTAAAAATAAAGTACGATTGATTGAAAATCACGAATTTTTCTAAAACAATTAAGAGAAATTTTAAGATTCGTAAATTAATCGAAAAGTCCTAAACCACGACTTTTCCACTTACCGAGAATTACGGGATACACGATTCCGACGCTTGGACCAAGCGAAGAAGAAAGAGAGAAACCGGTTTCCTGCCGCCAATGTCCGCCAAACAAACACAATTACGGGTCGACTCCTAATAAATCAAGCGGTTCTTCCCCTGTACTCTTCAATTGAGTCGGCGATGATCCAAGCACACTGCAAAAATGACGAAGGTAACTCAGTTTAAATCAATTTCATACTTTAAGTATCCCACAAAGTGTAATTCCTGCGTTTATGTCCCTCCTGAGACCAATCCAAAGACTTTGGCATCTCACCAAATACTTCCCAAGTTTCCGCCAAAATCCATCAACGGGTGCATTAAGTATTAAAATGATGTCTATTTTTTTTCCTCTAAGATAACTCTTCTCTTACACATTTCTTAGGTCAAAGGCTCAAAAGAGTGCCAGGTGTTTCTGAAAACTTTAATAAAAAGGAAGGATTAAGGGATATAAATTGAAAGTATTAAAGCTTTTTTTTTCTTTATAAAGTAATCTCAAAGTTTTCTTTAAATAAACTTTTTGGTTGTTTTAGACAAAACTCACGCAACATTGGATTATGTATACCAGTACGCAAGGAGCAATGATAACTAGTATTTCTAACGAAATGGCAAAATAACGAATGGCTTTTTTTTCACAGCTCGTGACAATTTTGAGCCAATTCAAACCCCTCTAAGCTAATATCTACCAACATCAATAATTAATAATTTTCAAAAATAAAGATTTTATATTTATTCTTTTTTTTAATAAATATAATTTTCTTCATTAACGTGAAAACACTTTTTCTGTTCCGTTTTTTTTATTTCCGTTAATAAACGTATAAGTCGTTATAGTATAGTAAACGTATAGTTAATAAACGTATAGTTAATAAACGTATATAATATAAGAAATCGTTTTGAACATACATAGAATCACAAAGAGAGTTACAATATATCATTCAGTTTTTTAATGCATTTAAATTAGTTTTTTAATGTATTTCTTTCACTCTAGGCAATATTCTATTTTTGATTTTTGTTGGAATAAAGCTTCTAAAAAGAAGGATTCTTTAGAAATTATCGCATTTCCTAAAATAAAAAAAAATTAATATTTTGCAAAATGTGTTTTTTAATAACTTAGTCAGTGTTAAAATTTTTTATTTCAATATTAGTAAGTTCGCTATTCAAAATACCCACTTGTCACACCTGCAAAAATCTGTTACCACCTGGTTAAAAATAGGAATTAATAATATTAAATAAGAACAGACATAAGTCGGCACTAATACCAAGGCTCTCCCATTCCTTCATTCAATTCCTCTTTCATTTTATAAATTAAAAGAATTTTAAAAAGAAACCAAGTTTCAAAATTGTTCAAATGTCCGCTGCCCCTGAATCAATAGTGAAATCCGGAGTTTATTACGAACTTCTAATAATACAGACAAAGGAGCCAAATAACGCGTGTTGAACTTCGATATTACCCGGAACATATTAACTTTTGATATCGTGTTTCAATCGCTACTTTATGAAATTGCGAACTAGTGAATGGTAGTGTATAGCAAGTAACTGGGTAAATCAGGTGTTAAAGAAATTAATTCATTGTTCTTTATCATCTGTGGGGCTGGGGAGCCCAGTCGGTTAGGCACTCGCCTAGTATGCGAAAGGTTCCAGGTTCAGGTCCGGCCATCGCCAAAATAATTGCCGACCTATAAACGGCCCGTGCAGCCAAAAATGTCCGACGAATAATACCCCGTGCAGAGAGAATGTATGTTAAAATACGCTCCAAAGTCCCAACGCTGCGTACGATGTCGCCCTTAACGGTTGCGTTGGGTGCCAACTCAGGTGTCGGCTCGTCACTTGACTGTGGTTCTAAAATATGACGCCCGTCGCCAATAGTCCTCGTGTAGCTCTAGTGCGACGATAATTCAAACTTTACTAAACTTATCATATGTATGGATTTGGTTTATTTCAAAATGTTTAGTGTTTTTTATAATAATGGGGGTGAATATAATGTATTATTTTATAATGTAATGAATATAATGTATTTTTTATTATGTAAATACGGTAAAAATAGTTTAAAAGATAGTTTCGTACTAATATTGGTGATATAAATGGTGGTAAGTTTAATGTAATAATTTGCTTAAATACTGTAAAAATATCTTTTAAAGTTATGGGTATGTTTTAAAATGTTTAGTTTTATACCAAAAATGGCTATGAATATGATTTTTATAAACGATAAAAATGTGTTTTCAAGAAAATTTTAGTATTAATAGATGTGATAAATTTAATTTAATCATTTTTTTTAAATACTGTAAAAAATGATTTAAAAGTTATTCGGTAAGTTTCAAAATGTTAAGTTTCATACCAACAATGGTGGCGAATACAATGTATTATTTGATTTAAATACAGTAAAACGTTCATTTAAATACCGTAAAAATATGTTTTAAAGTGTTTAGTTTTGTTCTAGTATTATAGAAAATAAAATTTAACCATCTATTTCAATCAATTAAAACATGTTTTAATCTTTATCAATAATGGTTATAAATATAATTCCAACTGCATTAATGCAAAAAGGTTGTCCACCAAACAACACAGAGTTGAATAAGATTGAAACATAAATTTCTGTCTGGAAAGACCTTGAGGGGTTCTGAGCCCTAGTAAGAGTAATGTTAATGTACACAAAGTAAACATTACAAACATTGAGGACCAAAGACAGGACCAAGGTTCAGTAACATTGAGATACAGAGACATGTGAAAAATCACACAGTCTGACTCTTTGTAAAACTTTTGCTGAAAAAATAGTTTTAAGTTTTGATATTTTGTAAAGCTAACAACCCATAAATACTAAATAGTTTAAGAGGGATTGTCAGTCGTATAGAGCTAATGCAAAAGATTTGGAATCATAAATTCCGCAGAAGTATTGCTTTGCCATGTTAGCCCTTTTCCCCCAGGTATGGGAATCAACATAACAATGAAATGAAAAAATTTTAAACGAAAATGTTATCTAGTTATTTAATTATATATTTTTGACGTTTGAAAATGTCAAAAAAATTACAGCAGATGGCGACACTATTTTAAAACTTTATCAATTAATAATTAAAAAACCGGATGTTACTTTCTTTTCAATTTTGTTTTAAATTGGTGTTATGATGATTCCCATACCTGGAGAAAATGGGATAACATGACAAAGCAATTCTTTTTCAAAAGTTATGATTTCAAGACTAATGCATTAGCTCTATGGGTGACAGTCCCTCTTAATCGAAATACTAGTTGAAAACCGGACTTAAAACATACAGGAACAGAAAACAAATAGTTATTTGTAATATTGCGTTTGCTAACATCTCAACGGTATACCTATACCAGGGGTTTCCAACCAGTGGCACGCGGGAAAATTTCAGGTGGTACGCGTGAGTGATATGAGCAACATGATGCTATAAATAGCTTCTGTACGCATGAGCAGTGAGCAACATATTACTTATTATTACGCAACCATATTACTTATATTATTTTAAACGTTAACATTATTTTAAAGAGAAATCTTTAATTAACTTCTGGATCGGATGTAAAATCTAGTACCTTTTGATCTGCCGGAAAGCTCTGCTATTTTTGATACCATTTGTTACGAGTTACTTGTGTGAGAGTTGATTTTCTGAACTCTTGTACATAAAAAAATAAACATAGAAGCAGAATAAGTGTTGAAGAGTATTCAGGAGTGAAGATAATTTCCATTACTCCTACACTCTTAAACAACGCGTTTTAACTCATCTGGTTAATTTCCACTCCTTCCGTGCGAAAGCTTCCCTAGGGTGAATTTCATCTTTTCGGAGTGGTAAAAATAATAAAGAACATCTGCGTCCTACCTCTAAAGACGAGCGTTTTAACTCATCTAGTTATTCCACTCCTTTCGTGCAAATGCTTTCTTATAGGTAATTTCATCTTTGTTTAGAGTGTATTTGATAGTTTAATTCTGGCAAAACAGTTCCGCACTAAAGACTATAAGTATATTTGTATGGTTTATTTTTTGTGAGTTGACTATTTTTTTGTATGTTTTAGACCTATAGGTAATAAATAAAACTGTAAATTTATACCATTCTAATATTTTTATTTCTCCGTTATTATAAGCATGTTATAAATAACAAATATCTAACCATTAAATATGAAGGTTTTTTTTAGGAATTTAATTTCAAAAAGCCTTTGAACACTTTTAGAAGAGTAAATATTATACGTTTATTAAAATATTTTGGTCTGGTGATAAACCAAAATTTCTCAAAAAGTCAAGTGGTACGCGGGTGCAAAAAGGTTTGGAACCCCTGACCTATACGAAACGCGCGTGATTTTAATAATTTTTGAAACATTGTTGCTGCTTGTAACTTTATTAAACTTATCCCGAAAATTTCTAATTTTTATTTGTACATAACCGGTGCAGATAAACGCTTAAAATTTAAAGAAAAAAGTTAATTCAAATTTTTTCAAATTTATTGCTCCATTGGAAAATAAAAACTTATTTATATAGAATATTTATATATAGAAGTAAAAGTTAAACAGAAATCCTTCTCATACGTTACATTTTTATTAGATTATATTAATGTTATAATATTGTACGACTGGTATTCATTTTCTATGGAAATATGTTACCTTCAAAACAAGCTATATAGTTTTTGCGAAATCTCCAAATTTCCACATAAATGTTGTTATTCAGTGAAAATTTAATAATTTTAAGAAAGCGAAGGAAACTGAATTTTCAATATCTCTATTACCAAAAATGTATAATATTAAACTGATTAGCAACCAAGTAATTAAAAAAAATCGAATATATGTTTTGCTCATGCATTCGAAATTATTATTTTCTAAAAATTCCTTACTCCTGATTCATTTTATTCTTATATAACTTTAACATTGCTAACTATTAACTTTAACACTGCAATTCTTTTTACTGTATTTTTCTATGTTTTAATGTTTCCCATAAACTTAGTTAACCAGACAGATATATTCTTTTCATTTCAAGAATATTTCTATTTTATTCTAAGCAATAAATTTCCAAGAGCTGTTTATTATTTTTGATCAAAAAATTGGGCAACTTTAAATTATGCAATAACATATATCCTTACAATGTCAAACGCTATAAATATATTTTTTTGTTAGGACAGACAAAAGAATTATTTTATATTGTTAAAAGTAAACCTTAAACTATTTTTAACTCTAAACAAAATTCATTGATCATTATTAATATTTTAAAAGAATTAGGTGAAGGGCGATTCCATGTGTGACGGAATGACATTTTTAACTGTAGAATTGAAGTCAAACAATTACCATGAAGCTATTTTCAAAAGAAAATAGGTTTTTCAGTTTATATATTACTGTTAATAAGTAAAAGATAATAAAAAAAGTTGATTTTTTTTAAATATTTTATTATTTTATTTTTGACTAACTTCTTATTGTGTGACGGAATAAAATTTATGCAACCATGACTGCATCCGTGTACTTAAAAATTGAAAGTTCTGTGAATTAACAAAACATTGGGTTTTTAAACTAATGCATATCTTAAATATGATATATAACCTATGTAAAATTAGAATTTAAAGCAACCTACCTGTAACATGGTTTAAGTTACTAACTGTCGTTTGACGTGACGGAATGACTAAAAGTTTCATAAACATATATTAAATTAAAATTTTGTAAAGTAATACATTTCAATCTATTTTTTATTATCTAGAATACTCATAATACATTAAATATTACATT